>VUYV01000085.1:437671-476624 GCA_008711295.1 Anarhynchus alexandrinus | reverse complement strand
AAAAAAAAAAAAAAAAAAAGAAACAAAAACCTGAAAAAAAACAGCTATGTTTCTATGGTTTAGAGTTAATTGAGCTTTTCTGGGGGAAATTCACAGCAGTACATTATAGAATGATTAAAGCCACCTGAACTCTCTTTGCTTACCTCCTGTGGAAACCCTAGAGATTAATATGAAATTAAATGTTAGGCAATGCCAGTAGAGCTGGGTGAAGTCTCCATCAGTTTTTTCAATGGAAAGTGACTATATTACTAACCTATTTTTGTAAAAAAACTGAAATCATTATTTGGGGTGTGTGTTGTTGAAAACACTTTTTGCATTCTGTTTTTCAGTAGTTGTTTTAATCATTAGTTTTAACTTCTCAAAACAAAAGACTTCTTGGCTTTCAATAAAAGTTGTTAAAAATTTGAATTATAATTTTTCTCCTGTTTTTTCCAGCTCTTCTTAAGTCAAAGTTGAATACTTCATTTTGTGCTAGAATAATTCAAATGCTGCGGAATAAAGTGATTAAATCAGTACTCCTGCTTGCTGCTGTTATACAGTTCTGTTGATGTAGCAGTCTTGCTATTTCTACATGCTCAGTAGTTCTTAGGCTCTTGTTTCTACCTCTTGGCACACTACAAAGCTGTAGAAGCCCCAGGTTATGGCCCATGCGCATACTAGTAAACTAAGAATGAGTTTCTTCCCTCACCAAAGTACACATGCTTTACACAGATCTTGAATTTTTCTATTTACCCACTGTCTTTTAATTAAAGAGAAACCTATTAAATTACAGAGATTACTTTGGTCATCACTTATTTTATGTGACAATATTTATTCTCTCCAATACTTGCAAACCAGGCCAAGGTTTTTGGAGCAAGCATAGCATTATGCTGATTCCAGTTCTAGGAGATCTTTTCATAAAGGGAAGAAGCAATAGCAGCAAACAGTGTTACAAGACTAACTACCTTTAACGGAAATATTTTGAAAGGATTTTAAAAGTAAACTTGATTGAGGGCATTTGTGAAAGTGCTAAACAAATTAGAAGAACGTAATAGAAAATTTTAAGCACTTTAAAAGGAAGAAAACACATTTTTTCCTTGTACAGTAATCTTGAAAAGCCTTTTAAATAAATAACGCTATGACATTTGATATAATTATGTTCAAAACCTATCATGAAATGCCATCCATTTAAGGGTTTCTATTTAACAAACTATCAGGACTTGGGATGAGAGGAAGAAAAGAATCCTGATGAACAATTAAACAAATGTCATCTGTTTACTCGATTCACTTTTATTTATTTATCAAAGAAAACATTATTAGAAATTCAGATACATTAGGACATTATGATAACTCTAGTACATTAATAATGCAAATAGCATAAGAAGGTTAATTACTTCTCAAATGAGCAGTTATTGTATAACGTTCTTCCTTTGCAAAATACACCAACTCATTTGAAGACAAAAGCATATTTATTTTTTTTTTGTCTGCAGCTACTATTGAAATATACATAAGCATTTTGACCTGTTGGGTTTGAAAATAATTATCAGTTGACTATCATATGCTGAAGTCCAGCATTCAAAGATTGGGAATACATTATCCGTGAAAAAACTCTAGCCTTTATGCAGCATCAAAAACAGACAATTATTTCTGTGCAAAAGGGTCATGTGGCTGTAAAATGTAACTTTCCCCAAAAGGCCAAAATGCAAGCACCATATTTGACTTTCAGATGATCATGCTGCTCTTGAAGACAATTAAACTGCAACAACTGCTCTCTTGGTTTGGCATTAATGCATTCTCCCATTTGTTTTAACACTGTATGAGATCTAACATATGAAGTCAATGGTCTATGTCACATTCAGATAATTATCTGAGTTGACTTTTCTGGTTTAAACTGAAGCAGAATTGTTCGAGAACTTGGATTTCAACATTTCTAGTATTTTGTTAATTATAACAAGAAAAAAGTTTCAAAGTGCCCGGCTACAGAGCAAAAGTTGAGTTCTGTTGTTGCAGTGAGATCAGCATTTCAGCAACTGTCACATAGATAAGAGCCACAGACATAGTGATGGGACAAAATCTCAAAGGACAGCTTTTATTTATAATCCTGTATATGACTGAATTTATTAGTAGCCTCTGTAGAAGTGATCTGCGGGCCTTAATTACACTCAGTGCATAGATATATGATTTCCATCTGTACCATGACAACAAAAACATGGCCAGACTCCTCTATCTAGGTAAGAACAGGCTTAAATAAAGTGTTAGAAGATAGGGTCCATGACAGTGGAAAGTCTATGTCCACATTTTCAGAAGCTCAAAGTTTACTGGTTGTCTCTAAGCTAAAAGGTCAGCCTCTCATATTCCTCAAATATTTTCTTTACTTATTGTTATCCTTAGTCCTCTGACTGCACTAACCCAATGATTAGCGAATTCAGCATACCTCTCCAAACAACCTGTACTCTGTGAGTTTCTTTTTACTTTTTTATTTTAAATTGTGCTGTATTTATGATCAGCCCCTATGTCCAATGGACACATCACCTTGAAGCAGCTCTTCCGATGGACAGTGCATATCTCTGTGCGTAGCCTTCTGTTCCTATACAAATTACCCTTCTTGACATATAATAATTAACCTTTTCATATATCCTCATCATGAATTTCAGACAGCCTTGAACAGGCTAACTTGACAGTGCAAGAAGCACACTGAAGTTTATTGCAATACTCCAATGCTGCTTTTTTCCACTTAGGTCTGCAGCTTGCAGTTTTCCAAACTAGTTCCTACCCAGCTGCAGCAAGAAATTATTGGGTCATCGCAATCCCAGCACTATCAACAAACTGACGACACGTCAACTTGTGTCCTCTGAAAATGCATACTTGATCATTTTGACCCACTACCATATATCATTAAAATCCATAGACGCAATATCAGCCCAGTGCACAACCAAACGGAAGCATAACCATAGTCTGTGAGAACATTGTCTGGAAGAGAATAAATGGGGGGAAGGGACAGGAAAGATCTGGTATTATGAGTATATCCTATAATTATCTGATCTCTTTCAGCTATCAAATTGCTTTTATTTTAGGCAGAATACCAGGGCGGGTGGGGGACTGAGGAAGCTGGAAAATACACCCCATTTTTCTTTTTGCAGGTCTGTCCTGGTTTGAGGTAAAACAGAACCAATTTTGTTCAGTAACTTCGCTTCTTAGCTGGGCCTCTTCTAACTACTGAAATTAACAGCATATTGTGCAGACAATGTTCACTTTTTCAGAGTGATAAGACCTATGTTTATAGTTGATGTCCAGACATGGTATGCAGAGAGGCTCCTGCTTATACTTGTTGCTATAACCCCCAAGGCCAACCAACTTTGTTGTTTGCCCCGTTGGAGGGTTGGAAGCGGAAAAGCGTAGTGGGGTCCCACCTGCAGGGAGGAGCGGACAGGACAGGTGACCCAAAACTGGCCAACAGGGTATTCCATCCCATCTGCATCATGCTCAGTATAAAAGCTGATGGATCAAAGGGTCAGCTCTCTCTTCCTACAATGGCCGACGTCTGAGGAGGACTCCGTTCGTCTGCCTGTGATCCCGATCCTGAATCCAGATCCGGAATCCAGTTCCCGTCCGTCACCGAGTCCAGCCTGGGACTGGCCCAGTGCCAGCTGGTGTCGTGATTGTCATCTCGGGAGCTTGATACGGTTTTGTATATATTTTTTTTTCATTATTTCTTTTTATTTTATTATTACTATTTCATTAAAGTAGTTTAGTTCTTTCTAAAAACTCATAAGTCTCTTTTTCCTCCTCTGCCTCTCTCTTTGAAGAGAGGTAGAGGGGAGCATCTGTCGGTCCCATCTGGGGTCCCCCAGGTCCCCAGTAGCCGATTTGGCCTAAACCACAATACAGGTCTTAGACAGTTCTGAATTTAAAAAAAAAAAAAATAAGAAAAAAACCCAACCATCTAAAGCCTGCTTGTTCTGCCCGATGGATCAGATTTTTATAGCAGAAGAAAATTACCTTTCCTGAATGCCCTAAAAGAATACTTTTATAAGAGCCACATGAAACATCAGATTCACCTCTTCAATCACAAATACATGGATACATATGGCATTTGTACCAGAATTTCCCGTGTAACCTGGTACTAGCTTTAAGCTTGTCACCAACCTCCTCCAGAACCATCTGCACATGTGTTTTCAGGTTCTGAAATCCAATTAATCCACATCAAAGCATGAGTTGCAGGAAGTATTCTGCAGTGAGAGAAGTGGCTAGGCCCTGTTAATAAGGATACAGCACACAAAAGACGCACAGATCTACCTGCAGATAAATATGTTTTGAGCACTTCCACTCCACATGTACCAGAAATGCCTCAGGTAGTAAAACCAAATAGTTTTAATGACAAATGTCACCTTTGTCAAAGCTGATAGCATTCAAGTTTCCAAAGCTATGTTGCCTTGAGCTCCTTGCTGGCACACAACATCAGTTTGTAGAGCCTGCTGGCATTGTCTGCCATTCGTAAGCCTGCCATCCACACCTGCACCTCCATCACCAAGGCACAGGTGGAAGGGACTGCAACCACCCCAGCCACTAAATCCACTGAGCCTAAGAAAAGTCTGAGTCTGCATAAATGAAATTATTCATAAGTCACTTGAATAAAATACAATATTTTATATGAACCTCCACATTTAATGTTTGCTTTTCTATTTTTGATATTATGATAGAAGTGAAGAAATACAATTTGTGACTTATCCATGTCTCTTCATTAAAACTTTAATTTTTTAAAAAAGACATTGTTTTCCCCCCTTACATTACACTTAAAATACTTGGACTCTTAAGTTATGTTATTAAGAAGCATATTTCAGTTTTAATCAAAATTTAAAGTACTTATCAAAGCATGGACTAGAATGATGTTCTTTCTCCACGACGGTCATTGTGAGGAAATTATTCTGACTGGACACTTACCTCACAACAACATAAAGGCATTAACTGGATAATTTAATTCAAAATCTAGTAGTGACTTAAGGCATTTCAGAGTTATCACAGAAATTCAAGATGCAATAAATAAAGTGTTATATCATTAAGGACTAAATTTTAATGTATTTTGCATTAGGAGGAAAGGTGCTAAATAAATATGGGGGATTTATTATTATTACTGGGATATTTATAGGCTAATATGTCCCAAACTCAAGTAATATGAGATAGCAAACTAATAAATATTTTCAAACATTTATAGTGTCATAAAAAAAAATGGATCTACCTGCAGAGTTCGCTGCTATCCATGTGAATGTGAATGACAGAAACAGACCCCTGAACATTTGGATCCGTAGAACAGTGACAATTTCACTCATGGTCTTTAAAATTCTTTCTTCAAGCAAATGTCTTTTAAGTGAAATAGGCTGGAATTTGTCCTTAGATCTGGAAACTAAGAGAAAGATACAATTATTGGACAAATAATTATAATCAATGAGGCATTCCTCAAAATTAATTTTGAAGTTCCACAAATGGTGATTCACAGTATCAAAAAATAATAAATCAATTTTACAGCAGTAATCTGTATCTGTGCTATATGTAATTACAGTATTTATGTTAACCTACAAATATACTTAAAAGATGTAGCACAGAATACAGTAAATTGCATGAAATCTGTGTTAAAAATAGTAAAGTAATAATCATGTTAATATGGACAGGTTACATTTTTTATATATGCATACACATACACACACATATACATACACATGCACACTTACTTATAAGATTTTAACCTAACTTTAAAGTTTCTGTGTCAGTCTTCAGTAAAGAAACTGCATTAAAATAATCATAGAACAGTAATCAAAGCAGAGTCCACAAAAGATCCCCCCTCAAATGCTGTGTGTGTCAACAGCAGAGGATGGGGAATTATTAGAAATAAAAAAGTATGAAAAAAATATATTGAGGAACAGCCTGCTAAATTCATATAATGCACACCAAAAGCCGAGTATCACAGCCATGTTGACTGAAAAAGGCTCTCCACAGCAAAAACGTAGCCCTCCGGGATGTGAGCAAGGCAGAGACAGGGAGGGCAGCTGGGTGTCCAGGTCATCACCTGCAGTGATGTCTGTAGTAAAGGGGCTGATCTGGGGTCAAGCAGGGAAGCCAAGCTGGCAGGTCAGGATCGGGGGATAAAAGGTTCAGGGATAGCTGCAGTGCAGTGGAAAGCAAGGGTGAAAGCCTAAACTTAAAAGCAGGTGGGAAGCAGAGGAGGCATTGGCCTTCACTGAGCCATCTCACCACCATACATCTGCACCCTCTCTGAGCTGGCCTTGAGCCCTGGCAGCTAAACCCCCAAGCGTGCAAAACATGCTCACAGTCCTGAGGGAGACCGATAGAGACTGGAAGTGTAAAAGAACTAAAAAAGGAAATAACCAAAGGCCATTGCAGGAGACTTAATTTAATTATTTGCATTGTTTTCTCTAAAGAAGCAATTAGGAAGTTTCCCACACTACAGATAGTCTTCAGAGGAGCTGAAACTGTGGAAAGGTCAATGGAAGATACTCTGAAGCAAATCAATAATTTGAATAGTAACAAATAGCCATGCTCAGGTGGTATCCACACAGCAGCTCTATTGGGCATCTCTTCACCTCTTGCTTAAAATCCACTTTAGTATGAAAACAATTGGAAATGGCGAAACTGGTCTAAGCAAAAGGGTTCCAGCATGGATCCACATTACTACAGATTGACAAAAGTCTTATTTAAATATTACACCATCAGATAAAAAAAAAACAAAAAAACCCCCCCACCCTCAGAATAGAAAAATCTGGTGTAAATCCATATCGCAGAATCATAGAATGGTTAGAGTTGGAAGGGACCTTAAAGATCATCTAGTTCCAACCCCCCTGCCATGGGCAGGGACACCTTCCACTATGTTAGGTTACTCAAAGCCCCATCCAGCCTGGCCTTGAACACTTCCAGGGATGGGGCATCCACAGCTTCTCTGGGTAACCTGTTCATGTGTCTCACTATCCTCACAGTAAAGAATTTCTTCCTAATATCTAATCTAAATCTACCCTCTTCCAGTTTAAAGCCATTACACCACGTCCTATCACTATACTCCCTGATAAAGAGTCCCTCCCCATCTTCCCTGTAAGCCCCCATTAAGTACTAGAAGGCCACAATAAGGTCTCCCCAGAGCCTTCTCTTCTCCAGGCTTAACAACCCCAATTCTCTCAGCCTATCTTCAAAGGAGAGGTGCTCCAGCCCTCTGATCCTCTTCGTGGCCATTCTCTGGACCTGCTCCAGCAGATCCATGTCCTTCTTATGTTGGGGACCCCAGAGCTGGACGCAGTACTCCAGGTGGGGTCTCATGAGAGCAGAGTGGAGGGGCAGAATCACCTCCTTTGACCTGCTGGACATGCTTCTTTTGATGCAGCCCAGGATGCGGTTGGCTTTCTGGGCTGTGAGCACACATTGCCAGCTCATGTTGAGCTTCTCAACAACCAACACCCCCGAGTCCTTCTCCTCAGGGCTGCTCTCAATCCATTCTCCTACAATTGTGCTTGGGATTGCCCCGACCCACGTACAGTGTTGCCCTTGGCCTTGCTGAATTTCATGAGGTTTGCATGGGCCCACCTCTCTAGCCTGCCCAGGTCCCTCTGGATGGCATCCCATCCCTCCAGTGTGTCAACTGCACCGCACATCTTGGTGTCATCAGCAAACTTGCTGAGGGTGCATTCAATCCCACTGTCCATGTTACCAACAAAGATGTTAAACAGCACCAGTCCCAATTCCAACCCCCGAGGAACGCCACTTTTCACTGGTTTCCACTTGGACATTGAGCCGTTGACCACAACTCTTTGAGTGTGACCATCCAGCCAATTCCTTATCCACCGAGTGGTTCATCTGTCAAATCCACGTCTCTCCAATTTAGAGATGAGGATGTCATGTGAAACAGTGTTTTACTACATATTATGTACTAAAACACTACGTATTATGTAGTGAAACAGTTTAGTTTACTTTCTTCCCTCTCCGTCAAGTCAGCGCGTGCCATTTTTGAAGGAATCCACAAAGGCATTAATAAAGGTAATTCGGTCAATTCTTGTGTTTTCTGGCAAGATCTCTCTTACAGGCAATAGAAGAGAGTACCCTCTAGCAAAATGATTGTTTGTACAAAACAGTAACCAAGAGTAATAGGCCATCAATGTTCACGATGAAGAAAGGTTCCTAGAAAGGTACAAAAAGTTCAAACGCAGATATTATCTCACAGTACAAGATCTAACAGCATCTCTAAGAACTAACTCAAAGGAAATGGTTGAGTTGCTAGCTTAAAGCAATAGACATTTTTTTCATTTAACAAATATCTGAATTCTACAATTCCCTGTGAAGGATCGAAATACAAAGGGATTCAAAAAGAGATGAGACAAGAGGATAGGCCCCTCTAACCACAGTAAATAGAATTGCTACATGGCTTCACCAGTTCACTAGCAGCCACTACAACATTCTCAGTGGAAATAGTATCCACTAAGCTTCTGTTCCACAGTCAGCTATTTATAACAAAAATCTGCTACAGCTGTGTGTTGCCATGACCATTTATAAAATAGGAATCATTACAGAGTTGAAAGACAAAGAAATAAAGCGAAACTTCATTGACTTTGTATCTCCAAAAAATTCCGCTCAAGATTATGCAAAGAGTTTCATTGATCAATTCTCTTTTTTATGATGGAATTTTTCATCTATTATTACCATGAAAAAAATGAAACCGGTATTCATATTTTATAATGTATTATCTCCCTGTCTTGTGAAATTCATTTTGAATATAAATATTTATAGTATTAGCTAGATCACTAGGAAGTATTTCATGTTTTGCAGGCTACCTACATAAAAGAAGTTACAAAGGACTTATTGTTTTCAAGGCGAGCAGTAGAAATAGTTCACACTTTACTGTAAGCATGCCTTTTTGCATTTGGTTCCTTAAGTTCATGTCATTTCAACATGCTTTTGTCCCAGTCTGGCAAAAGGATTGATGCTGTTGTTCCTATATTTGTTTGTACTCTGACATCACTCTCTTTCTGCCCATGCAGATCCCCTTGTAAGTTCAGGGCCTTAGTTTGCTTTGCTGATTTCCTTTCTGATTCTTGTCAATCTCCAGGTTGATGTACTGTGAAAAGTATCACCTGGTATTAACGTCTTCCATGTTATTTGATGGAACAAGTCATAAAATGAAATGATATGCTATTTTCCAAAGAAATCTCACTCTCAGAATTATGATTTACTCTCAGGTTTGTAATCACTGCTTTTTGCTTCAACCTTCAATAAATTTTCTAAGATTTCCTAAACAGCAAGCAGAAACAAGCTATCTAATACTTCAAACAAGAGGGAAGCTAACTTCTGTAAGAGGTTGCAGTAGGAACCACCATCACACTGCTACTTGCAGTTACTAATCAAATGTAGGATGGAGAAATCTCCCATCCAAGCTGACTGTTGTCCTTTTGCAGATGGTACCATTCTTGCAAATTGGTGTTCTTACTAGAATTCTTACTATATATTCCTATTTCTTTTCTCCATTGAAAGCTTAATTTTCCTTATTTCAATCCATCTATCAGTTAAGTATGCAAGCAATGCCAGTGAAGTGACATATTTAGGTATTTTCCTAATGAGCCTGAGTCTCCTGATGAGCCGTAAGCTCATCAACTTTCCCAAGACCTTTCACCACACAGCTCTGAAGACAGAAGTAAATGAACAAACTCTCCATTCAGAGGTGCTACACTACATTACCGAAGGTGAAATCTAGCTCCTAAACACTTCCAAGTAATTACACTGGCTGAATTTTGGATTTTGCATGTGGTTTTTTTTTTTATATATATATAATTATTAACATCTACTCAGGCTTGGAAATTCTCTACATACTTGCTCAGTACCTTGGAAAACAGGGTTCTGATTCCCTTCAGCACTTTAGAAAAACATGCACAATGAATATCAATATTCAGCATTAACAACAACAAGAAAAAATAGCCCTGACCATTGCTGTACTTAATATTGTAACCACCTTAAAGGATCAGTTCCAAATTAAACATTCCTATAAATTTTTCTATGATGATTTTCTTTTTTTTTTTTCACAAACACTTTTTCATTTATTTTGTGGTTTCTTAGATATCGTACATTCTGCTTGCCAATATGTACTTTGTGTATGTTCCTAATATGTACATATCTAAATTTCACTTTCTATGGCACAATTGATTTTAAAAGACCAGTATTTTGTGCCAAACAGTAAGCAGCTGTACTGTTAAACAACTATAAAAATCCCCTTTATTTTTCATACCAGGACTTGCTGGTCATGTCCTCATTCTTTTTTTCAGAGAGTTTCAGCCTCCATATTAGAATATTGCATCGAAGAAGATAGTTTTGCAATTTGATAATGAATTATTATGGCAGAATCAAAGATAACAAAGTGCATTATCTCTCCCTAAGCCTCTATGACTCTGAGCTATGGGCTGCTCTCTTTTTTTCTGTCAAATATCTGAACATTCTTACATGTGCAACAAAATACTAAGTTTGAAAGATCAATATTTTTTTGCAAAGTGAGGTGTTCTGCTTTGTTTCACTAGGTACTAGGTATTAAAATGAACCATATGGGAAAGATTGGATAACAATTACTCACTTAAGAGCAAGATTTTTCATTTTGTAGAAAAGATGCTGTAGAAGCACTCTTTTTGAAGTGAAATATATGGTTGTGTTTTCTATAATACATTTCCACAACGTTAGGCCATTTTGTTTTCATCTTAGGATTTGGTTTTACAGTCACCAAATTTGGTGCAACAGCAGTCAAACATCAAGAGTATCTCAGCTTTTCCCTCCTCTTCCCCTGCCTTGTCCATCTATCAAAAACCTACCATTTTTTCAAAAGGAGATATTTTTCCAACAGTTCAGCATGCTGAACTTGACTGCTCTTGTGGTTGCATTTCTGCTAATCCTTCTGAAAATAAATGGCAGGAGTAAGAGCAAGCAGAGCAGGACTACATCTATCAGTGGTGTCCCACAGTGGCACAGATGAAGTGTAGCATTGATGCTGTACCTTTGTCCCTGGTGAGAATAACGTGTAAATTCTAAACACCAGACATACACATAAAGAGTGTGACTTTTGTGACAGTAATATAAAATTTGAATATGGCCCCCTCTTTCTGTGACCACAGCTCCTTTCAGGACTTGAAAGTAACTATTAAAAAGTTAAGAAATGATCTTGCTAGGTTTCAGTTTTGTGTCTTTTCAACAGAAAAAAATGTAGTAACACTGCAGACTATTTTTGGGTATAGCTAAAAGTAATTTTTAATAGGTGTAAATTCTGCTCATACTTTTTTGTGGTTTTTAAATATTAAATGAAAGAAAGATGGTCATTATTAATATGACATGTTGGAAAGAAAATGAGTTCATAAATATATTTGCATTACTTAGTTATAGCATTCTATTTCTATTCCCCATGGAAATCGTATTAATATTAAGCATAATTTTTAAGCCACAGAATGTATGCAGCAGAGATAAAGGCTGCAATACTATAAACTGCTGCATAGCTATACCGTACATCATCCTGATGTATCCTAACCATTTATATCCTACTCTTTACTGGTTACTGTAAGCAAGGGCAGTTAGTTTGGCCTTACTGGAACTGGACAAGAGACCGATCTTTCATATTATAGATTAACCTGCCTCACAATCCCATGATAAATATGCTGCAATTTTTTTATACATTATTTATTTAGTATGTTTCCACTCACTGGATCTAAAAAGTTGGTATTGAATTTCTGAAGTTTTATCTTAAACTTTATATCCACACATCTACAGGGAAAGGAGAAATAAAACTTGAAGGGTGTATCTTAGGTAAGAAAGTAAAAGCTTTTAGGTTTTTGTTTTCTTATACCTGAAAAAATGAACTGAAGCAAACAACATACCTTGCAAACCTACACTTTTTTATTAACTATGAATTTTTCATAAAGAAATCTAGATTTTAAAAACTTTGTGAAATATTATTGTTTTTTTAAAAGGAAAACGAAACTTTTGAATGAGTGGTTTATTCAAATCTGGTTTACATCATAGGAAGCTCAGAAACTACCTATCGGATCAGCTATTGACTTCATTGTCCACTGTTCAGAACGAGCTGTTCATTGCCTGAGGTTGGTCACTGAGGTCATATGATGCCATTTATTTATCTATCAGGAGAACACCCACAGTTTCAGAGCTTCTGTGCATTTCTGGAGTAAAAACTCATTTGAAAAATAAACAAAGATTTCTGATTTTTTTTCCCAATATTAAGCATTTGGATCTCGTTCTAAACACTATTATATTTAATGAAAATTCTCTACTGATTTCAGTGAGATTGTATCAAGTCAAAACTGGTTACCTTTTAAAAGCCTGAAGGCTCAGAGGAGGCAAAAGGTGGGAGTCAAAAGTATTTTCAAAGTGATTTAAAAAAAAAAAATCTCAATTAGGCAGTCGTATTCATCCATTCCCAATCCCCAGCTCACCAAGTAATTTTAGTTTATCAGCCGCAGTATACAGAAATGTATGCCTGCGTTTTAATCAGCACAATTCACTCCTCATTTCATTCACATTTCCTGATAAGAGGTATACTCATCCTCTTAACATATATATTTGGCAAGAGCAGAATGCAGCTTTGGGGGAGTAGAAATTACAGAGGAGCTTTAAGGTTTGTGTTCTAAAAAGAGTCTGTGCTTATAGTCTTATACCCATCGAGCTTGCTTTTTAACTGAGCCTGCAAGCAGCACTACTGGAACCAAGGGCCAGTTAGTAAGTCTATTGTAAAATTTGCTTTTGAGAGTTTACATGTAAGAATTCACCGTAGGATGAAATTTGGCATCAAAGGCCCTGGCATAAAGCACTCTTAAAATGACACTGTGCAGAAGAAAATCATTTCAGATCTAATTCGATATTTCAATGGGGAACTGCAGAAAGTGTTCAAATCTGCTAAAAATCTGGCTTTTATAGTATTGTCTCCAGGAAGGTGTCTGATAGAAAAGTTTCAGTGCCAAGCAAAAACAGAATTATCCTCCATTTAGAAGGAAGTAAATAGATCATTTCTCTCTGACCTCCAAAGAGGAAGAACTATTCTATCCACACATCGGTGAAATGTAATAAAAAGAATGATACTCTTGGGATCCGTTCTACCAATGAAAAGCCACTGAGCACTCTAACAGCATAGATAATCAAGGTAGTTGCATGAAAAATGAGGAATTTAAAGGATTGCTGGGAATGGGACTCTGGCCAGTAAGAAAAAAGGCTTACAGACTAGCTAGGGGCAGTGAGTATAATTTAATATATTTCTGGCAGAAAACAAATAAGAAAATACTCATCTGCAATTACAGAAGATGTCATCTCTTTTGAACTACAGTTTGCAGAATCTATTTGTAAACGCTGCTGCGTTTTCTCCTCATCTCCACGCCTATCCCAGCACAAAGCCTTTGCTCTACAATGGCATTCACAACACATATACTGAAAAGTTCAGGAAAGATTAATACACTTTGAAGCAGGGTAATACTTCACATTTCCACTACAGTGCACATTATTTGCAAGTTCATTCAGAAAGATACGGGTAAAATTAGTACTTGGAATTTTGAGATCAATGGGGCTTTTTCAGAGCTGCATACAGGAGCATAACGATTTTGCTCCAGGAAAACCTGGTGGCTGTAGCTGGCTCCCCGGCTCTCCCTGCCCTTGGAAAATTTATCTGTATTGGGCTGTTACCTGGTACAGTTCATTTCGCTGGCTTAGCTTCATGGATGTAACGCAGGGTCCACTTCACCCACACGCGTGTGTGGTTGAAATGAGTTTTCCTAGGGAGAGCAGCCATCTTTGTGCCAGTCTTAGATCTGGCTTTTGTGTGGGAATTGTTAGAAAGCCAACTTGAAACATGAGAAATGCTCACCTGAGTCCCACCTCTCTGTCCCACCATGAGGCACTGCCTGGACACCTGCTCACCAGACCCAACTCAAGGTCCTCCTGCACACACCACAGTACACTTTGCAGTATTACACCCCACATTTAGTGTTGGTAGCAGGGTTTGGTCCTGCCTCAAACCCTTCTCTGAGTATTTTGCTAGGAAAAAACACTCAGCTGCTGATTTCTTTGGGCTCTGCCTGAGCGGGGTGAATTGTCCTTGTAACAGTTATACAAACGGAAAAGATTCTACTGATTTCTCTTAAAAATAGAGATTACCTAGAGCCACAAGAACATTATACTACATGAGCTAAGTAAGTTAGTGCTTTCATATCCTGTTTGTTTAATGTGAGACTGTGCGTTCCTTAGCCCATGCTAATTCATCCTGTGGTAGTCGCTTCACTGTGTGAGCTATGCTGTAGCAAGCTATTATTCAGCGTCAAAGTTTTCTCTTGATTATAGCAAAAAGATAAAACATGTAAACTTCAGTGTAAAGCACTGATATATTAAATTAATATCTCAAATTGAGAATACCATCAAACATTGGTGTTGTATCAAAATGCTCAATATATGTAGGCCAGTTGCCATGGAGACGGCAAAGCTTCTAGAATGATTTCGTAGTAATGGCAACAACTTTAGAACCTAAATGCTTCCAATTAGGCTATAAAGCTGCATAAACAGGGAGAAAAATAGCAATTGCTATTCGTGATACAAGTTAGCTATCGGATATATTTCTGAGCAGGTGTTTCAAGAAGAAAACAAGTATTAGCAGTTGCTGTACATGTTCCTATGGTATATTTTTTTACAGAGGCCTCAGCTTTTGCAGTGGGTTGTATAGTCCGTATTACTTTGAATTGAATTTAAGGTGTTCAATAACCATAACATCTGCTTTTTGCAATTTTCTCTGCTCTACATAAGCACTTTTCTCGTCCATATTAAGAACGAAAAGAGCCGTCAACAAACTGCTTATGTGCAGTCTGAGTAAAAAACTTACTTAGTAGCTCATTAGGCTTAAGATATCACATTTGGCCCTGGCAGCAGGTGTAATATCCCACCTACACTGCATTCCAGTGTGACCAAAAATTAACTTGGTCCTTTTAGAGGAAGAAATTAATGTGTTATGTAAGGCTGTCATCTTCCGTGGATCAGACTGAACATGTCAATTGCAATCAGGGATGATCTGAGAGAATTTTTGAGAGGCTAAGATGGCATTTTTCTGTGCTCTGACTGGCTGAAACTTGTCTCATATCCATTCATCCATATTCTATATCTTTGTAAACCAAGTGACATATAAGAAACTTTTAGTGCCAATTAAGATGAAGTCCGCTGAATTTCCTAGACCTGTATAACAGTAACTCTGATGTGAGTGGGGAACTGAGCCCCCTGTATCCTTCTAATTTTACAGTTGGTGATTTTCTTTTCTGTCACCAGAAAAAGGCATAATATAAATTACAAAGGGAACAGGGGGGAACAGAAAATGAAATTATCTCAATCTAGCACCCAGAGTTTGATTTTGTATTGTGGAAAATACACTGATATTCAGTGGCACTTTATGACAGAGAATCTTACTGGTGGCAGTTTAGACTACCTCACCATCCAAGATACTGCAGTAACCAAAACACTGAATTGCTGATGCACATTTTAACAGACAAAGACTTGTAGCAATTACTCTGTATGTATGAGTGCATTATTATCATGTGTAACTATTAGTGAAAAAGATACTAGGTGAGCCAGTTCCTGCTTTCCTCTAGTAAGACTGACAAAATAACTAGTTCCATTAATATGAGCTTTCCAGCGATACTTGAGGAAGTGTAGCATGAGGAAGCCTCATTGTCTTCATCTAACACTGTCTGAAAGGAGGCTTAACCTTAAGGGGTTTTGAAAAGCATTGGCCTAACAGTACCATACGTTTAAATTCAATTCCAGTTTTTGGGGGAAAGCTTCTATTATCCTGCATCTATTCTGGGATTACAAATAAATGATATCTTTTGTAGAGTCTATCTATGTTTCTATAACTTCTGTGCGAGCAAAGGCAACCCACAGCTTCATGAAAGAGTTATAGCACACGTCTTTGTGAAAGCAGTTGATATTGAGATCTGAGATACATTTGTTTTGGGAGAGTACAATTACAGGAAGCAGACTCAGAAATAAAACAGTAAACCATCTTATTTCACCAGAGAAAGTCAAATCAGAAGGGAGCATTTCCAACATAAGTTAATGTCAGTGTTAACTGAAATAACCTGTGCATTTTAGCAGTTGCATATGTGTAGTCAGTGGAGATTTTTCCAGCTACATGTGTTGGTTTTTTTTTCCCTTTGCATCTGTCAGATAAATCAGAGAGCCAAATGAAAATCTAGTACTCGGGAACATTATGTATTATAATATTATGTCACACCCCCTGGAGGGTTGCAGGTTCATAATGAAATGAATAAATTACAAGGAAGCAGTTTGAGATCCTGAAAGTTCCACCTGTCCTTTAGGACAAGCATGTCAGGATAAATTCCATTTAATTAAATGGAGCACAGGTTTAAAAAAAAAAAAAGGTAGAAAACAAAATAAAAGCATTATCTTTCTGTCTGAGGCTCCATGTGTGTAAAAGTGAATTGACCTCATTCACTGCTGCATTACTTCATTACATTATAACTCCACAGAAATGACATTGAAATGGATTTCAACTAGCAGAAAAATAGAGCAACAGTGTTTAACTAGGCCCGTATATTGATATCTAAAAACGGGGTAAATGGACAAAACTAGCTAAATGTTGATTATATTAATGTAAACCCAAACAATTTCTAAGGGTTTTTTTCTCTTGCCTGTATAGCCTTCTCCTACAGAAAGAAAAACACTCAGCAGTTCCCCATGATCAGTGTTTTGAAATTTCAAAACAATTAGCACAGCAGGAGAGTGTACACAACAAGCAATTTGTTTCCCCATATTAAAATTCTCATAAAGTAGACAGCACCTATAATTTCCTTCTTTTTATTTTACAGTAGTAATTCAAAACAAATGCCAAGAAAAGATATGGTAGACCTTGTTTTGATTTAATCTGAGGCTCATAATGGAGTTACTTCATTGCTTTCACTAAATTTCTTGCCAGTTAACATCTCTGGGTTGGAAAAAAATGTTAGCTTTTCCAAATGTGGGCAGAGGTTTATGTCAAGGATGTGAGAAATTACTGCGTATGTCCTTTCAAAATAGCGCTACAGCTCTTGGTAACTTATCAAAGGGGCAAAGACAGATACAGGACACATTCTGTAATATAAACTCTTCATAGTGTTACAAAACAGTAAACCACCAGCAGCCAGGTATCCTATTCTAAACAAGAAAATTATGCCATGTCATCTTCAGCACCATTTCTGAACAACGTCTCTGTGTAACATCAAAGACCAGGCATTGATAGCTTTTTAGCAATCATTAAAAAGAAAATCAGCTCACAACAGTCTGACGTGTGTAGGAACCTGCCATCCACACTAAGGAAAAGGTCTTCCTGGCAACTTATACTTGGCTTTAATCAATTCCCACTGAAATCAGCAGTGAGATACAAGCTGATTTCAGTGGAAGCCAGTTAAAGCCACCAGACTATAATTCTGTCTTCGTGTCCTATCCTTAAAAAAGTGGACTTTGGGGAAAGTGAGTCTTTGCCATGGGAAAAAAAAAGTTTTTGTGAAAACACTGCTTACAGGAACTGGAGTGTTTCCACTGAAGAAGAAGGGAACTGAAAGGATAAAAGAAAGAATTTTGAATGCTGCATCTCTATGGTTTCAGTTTGCCCAGCTTGATTGCAGAGCCATCTTCTGGTTGAAAATAACAATTTCATACTTGCTGAAGGTAAGTATGTGTGTGTGTATTTTACTTCAGCTATGCCTTTTTGAAGCGTTTCAGTTCCCCGCTTTTAGCTGCTTTAGAAAAATGACACAGAAAAGAAACAGTGTGGATTCTGCTTTGTTCTGAATCCAAATAGCCCAGTGACACATCAGGATTTTAAACAAAGTCTACCTTATGCTCTTAGGACCATTTATGATTGTATAAGAAGCTAAGACTGCAAACATGGACCCTGAGAAGTGGTGAAACCAGAATGACAAAAGTCAATAGAAACAGGATGGGAAAAGTTCTGGATAGATACTATGAACAGTCTCTTTCCACAGTGCATCTTCCCTGTTGTTTCTAATAATATTACTTTCTGAAACACAGAACCACCTTATAATTTTTCTTTTTCTTTATTTCTGAGCATTTTCTGTTTTGGGTTGATTGCTGTAAATTTTAGTTAATACAGCATTAAGTTTTGAACTGATTACAGTGTTAGAGGTGTCTGCCAAATGATTATAGCCCAGATAGAAAACTAATCATTCAGCATCTCAAACAGTATGAGTGTTATAATGTCTCTCTGGTTCGCAATAAGTTTTTCTTATAGTTGTGTGATTAGAGATGGCTGATCTGATTCCAATACAGGTCTCGCCTCACATATTTCAGAAAGGCCAAGCATTACAAAGGCACAGAGTTAGCAATTTCTCAATGGGATCATTACAAGAGATGGGAGGGAAACACTAGGGAAAAATTGTTCTATCAAAAAAAATCTCTTTGTTTTCCATTTTGGAATGAAAAGAGGCTTCTACTTTTTTACAAGCAAGACAGCAAGAGATTGATCCCTGTCCCAGAACGTCAGAGATCCAGTGGCTGTGACTCACTACAGCTCAGAAGAAGAAACAAGCCCCTCACACTCTGACAGTTTAAGCTGCATCTTCCACATTCCAGGTAACCGCTCTAATCACAGACCACCTCATTTTTCTTGGAGCTGTTCCAGGCTCTATAAGCAATTTCATTCCCATCAGGGCAATGATGTGGACCTCAATCTGCCACCTACGTGCCAGGTAAGTTTCCTAACCACAGGGCCCCCAAATCCTTTCTCTTTTATTCAGAATGCAGAATTATTTATAGAAACTTAAACAGCTCTAACATAAGTAAGTGCAGGAACAAGACTGGCTCTTTAGACAGCAGATTAGAGCCTTTCTATATATACATGCCAAGTAATACACAAACCACTTGGCTTGTTAGCCTCTTTCTCCCAAATAGAAATTGAAATTTGATTAGTGGTTAAAAGCCTTCATTATTAAAATTAACATTTTCTCACAAAGTTCTTGTTGGTACACTGGCAAGAAAACATTTGGTCCTGAAATTTGTGACTCATTGTGGATGAGGCCAGCTGATATGGCACAAGATGGGGAGAGATATATATAGGTAGACAGCCCTTGTCCTCTCAGCTCAGAATCCTTCAGGTTCCATGGCTGATCCTGAGGCAGTTGATAGCATAAAGTCAAATGCTGCTTCCTTAGCAACTCTGCAGCCATCAGGGAATTAAAGTTATTAAAGTCTGAATTTTATGAAAGACTTAAATCTTAAATTCAATAGTACCTAAGCCAGGTACTGTAGAAATCAATTGTGGAACTCGCTGCAATTTAGCAAGGATGGATTCTAACGGCCACAAAACATACATTTGTTGCATTTGAAGTGTTCTTGTGTTTTCCTTATACACACACATGCACATATGCTTGTAAGGAAGCAAATATATTTATACGAAACTTCAAGATATTTTTGGTATCTGATAAAGAACAAATCACTTCTTATCATGATTATTTTTATTTTTAAATTTCTATATTGTTTTGATGTTTAGCTGCTGCTGTGAGACAAGCTTACAAATGGTATGCTTTTATGTTCACAGGAGCACAATTGAACTATTTAGTTCACATTACATTGATTGCTGCTGAACAGAAGACTTTTGAAGTATCACTTTAAATCTGTTTGATATTTTAAAAACTAAAGTCCTATATGTGTTATCTTCACGGTAGAGTCTTTCAAATTCTTTCCTGAGAATAATTAAAGTAAGTTAAATTATTTATAACATTTTTAAAAAGCAAGTTCTGTTAGGTCTTTTAGATCAGTTCCTAACAGAAATTGTTTGTTCTCTGGATGAGTCCTTCACACTGCTTGCTCTTAGAGAGTGTTTTAAAAGCTTATTATTTGTGAGTAAAAATATGATTTTACTAGTAGCTTTTGTTTAATGCCCCTTAATTCTTTACCTGTATTTCTGTTAAGGAGGGAAGTTCACAAGCTGTAAGAAAAGTTAGAAGAACAAGCCATTTCTGAAACCAGGCACTAGTTCCTTAACTGAGTAAAGCTCAGGTCCAGTAACTTCAACTCATCTACAAGAATTACAACTAGATGAAGGTATGGCTCAGTGCTGGCAGAAATAGGGATCCTTTTATATCAAATCAAAAAGAACTGGTTGGTCCATGAGACTTACCACACTCAGCACCTATTAAATTAATCAGAAGTGGGCAGCAGGGAGCCGGCAGTGTGCAAGTCAGCCATGTTACTGGTGACAGGGAACATAGCTCAGAAACCCTCGCAGAGGTGGCGTTTTTGCACCTGCTTTGGTATTTCTGAGGTTTGGTGCAGATGTTCTGGGACCAGCTTTCTATGGCCTGCATGGTCATGACAGCCCTCCTGCATGCCCTCTCGCTGCCACAGCACTATGACCTCAGGCAGGAGCAGAGGCAGAATAGTTCTCAAACTACTGCTTCATTTCTACATAAGAAATCCTTGAATACAGAGAGAAACTTTAATTGTATATAATCTTTTACATAAATACACACACATATATGTGTATATATATAATCATATTACATAGGCATATGTCTATGTCTATGTATACATACTTTTTATATATGAAAACCCCTACAAATATATGCAGGGATTATACACGTACAATAAA
Organism: Anarhynchus alexandrinus; assembly: GCA_008711295.1. Lineage (NCBI taxonomy): Eukaryota > Metazoa > Chordata > Aves > Charadriiformes > Charadriidae > Anarhynchus > Anarhynchus alexandrinus. The sequence continues at coordinate 455,980 of VUYV01000085.1, read as the reverse complement.
GGCTCTGCTTTTGGTTAGAGAAAGTTTTTTTCCAAGTTCTAATAGCACAAAAGCCAAAGAGAAGTTTGATTAAGATGAGTGGGGAAACTTTAAAGTGCTGTATGTAAGCTTTTCATGCTTTTCCTGTCATACCCACTGGCTACCACGTAAGTAAAAAACTCTCTTCAAAGTAACATTTTGGATGCTAAGCTCATGCTCCTCTATAACTATTTTTGAAGGGATCGTTATCAGCACTGTTTTAGTTTCTTCACTTTTTCAGTTGCTTTTCCTAACACTTCAAGTGGAAAATAATACAAAAAGGAGGGGAAGAAAAAAACAAAAAGAGCTGCTCAAATGCTAATAAGAGACACGTAAAAACATTCTACAGTTGCACGTGAAAAAGGTGAAGAAGGAAAATAAAATGAAAAGCACTTTGCACCTTTGTAATTACAAAACTGATGGCTTTGTTTAGCTCTTCTCCTATATACAAGCAATATTTTCACACATTTCTGTTTGGTAAGTAGTGTCTTTATTTATAAGCAGAGTACTCATTGCAAATTAAAATAATCAATGTTTATAATATTATTTTTTTAATGCTAGATTGATTATTAATTTCAGTCTATTTTTCTTTTTATCATCAGGGGTTGTTCCTCTGTCATTTCTACTTGGAGGATCGAAGAAGTGGAATCAGAAAAGAAACAAATATGAGACAGATGAGTGAATTAGATGGAAAAATTTGTTAAGACACAGATATATAAAATATCACATCTTCCAGGGAATTATATACAAATTATAGTAAGTTCTAGTGGCATAGGAGAATATACTTCATGACTTTTCCTCTGATGTGATTTGTGATGTGATGTGATTTGAAAAGAAACTAAATTATCAGTCTCTTGAAAGGAAAACAACTCTGATTGGGGGCATGGTTTTGATTACTAGATGCCTTATTCATTTAAGCAATTGTCTTCTAAAATATTTTTGCAGGAAGGAAAACTTGGGGAAATATAGTTACAGAATAAAGGTCTGATAGAAGGAGGGGTAAGGAGAGCACTGCAGCATCCCTTGTTCATGGGAACAAGGACCCATGGAAAGGACCTGCATTTGGAGCTATTTGATATGGACTTGTAAGCACAGGTTGCTACTGGTGACGTGCCATGAAAATGCTTATTTTATGCAGTGCTAAGAAACTAGAAATTGGACATTTCCTCCATGGATATGTCCACAAGCTAACCTTTATCAGAGTCTTTGGCACTGATTTCTAAATAACATAAATGTCTTACGCTTCTTCTGTCCTTTCAGAGGAATATATTTGACAAGCAATAGCAAAATCTTTTGCCCCTTTACCTGACACCTCAAAACACCTATCTGGAATCAAAAATTTACAGCAACACATATCGTCAAAGCTCATGTCCAATTACAGTGAAGATGTGTAGAAATCAAAAGAAAGAAAAAAAAAAGGAATTTACCAATTTGCACAAGGCTGTAAATTACTTGTTTTGAAATACACTAATATGAATCTTCTGAAAAATTTATTTCCTCCTACTATCAGCCTACTAATATATGACTCTTGTGCACTGAGATCAGCAAGGAGCAAAGAAGTTCTTATTTTCAAAAGAAAGCACTATAAAATGCAGTAGTACTGAAAGTAAAGGGAAAAAAACCCCTACACTTGTCCATCCAAACAGTTTTCCAGAAAGATGGAAATGAAATGCCATAAATAACTGTTGATGTTGATTCTTGCTTAGGAAATCAATGTTAATTCAAGACAAAATAAAAAGCTCTTAAAGTTATTCTCACTTGGGAAAACCTTCCTAAAAAATTACTGTAAGTTTGCATGTATACTTCAATATTATATTTAATTTGACTTTAAGCCCACATTTTAACTGAAGCATATGTTTAAATGCCTTATGTCAATATAGATGGACTTAAGTGCTTTCTTGAAATAGGATTTATGCCACAAATTATGCCTTAGATTATTACATTGAAACACGTTTCTAATTATAATGTATTACCATTTATGTTGTCTATTTTCCTGCTCCATTTAATCAGGCTGGAAGGAAAGCCATTCTGGTAATTTCATCTTTTGTTGTAGATGGATGGGAATTAGAACAGAGGCTGTAAGCAGCTATACATTGGGGAAATCAGGATTCAGATCCAGAAGCATTTATTCTATGTCTTTGAGATTTTTGTCACCTCTTGTAATGTCTATGTAGGTTCCAGCAAGTATATAATCATCAGATCATATAGGCCACTTCTGGATGGCATAATCCTCATTCTCTTGTTTTAGATTTAGAACACTGCAACCTTTAAATGATGCTGCTTTCTCTTTTCCTGCTTGCTTAATTATATTTCTGCCCATAGATTTCTATCATAGTACCATTGGAGACTTCTTTCTACTTGGGTTTTAACCAGACAAGTTATTTACAACGAACTATTAACACAAAGAAACAAAATGAAATTACACTGCGCAGATGACAACCTTGAAATTAAGGACTATGAATGAACAAAGCACTCAAATGAATAACAGCCATTTTTCCTTAATACACAATGGATTAAGGGCACAGGGTAAATTCCATCAATCTAATTTGGAAGCATTAAGTGATCTTCCTTATTAATCAGATCTTTAGTGATTTTATATGAAATTAATTTTGAATTTTTGTATAAAAGATGTCTTTTTCTTCGAATTTTTCACACCTGCCTTGACAGTGAACGAGACGAATCATCAGCTCACATGCCTGCACAACCAAATATATGCATATGTACATATCTACTTTTTCACAGCTGAGCAAGACAAAATATAGAGGTAAAAGGAGATGGATCCTGAGCCTGGCCGTGGCAGAGAAGCCACAGCATGACACCAAGCACATGCTCTTTGCCAAGCAAAGCCATAGGATTCAAAATCTGGAACGGTTTCCCAAAGGAAAACAAGTTAGGTTGGAACAACTCCCTCTCTCGGCTCACTGAATCAGAGGAGTAGAGGGGATGAGGTGTGATTATCTGAAAGATTCATCTGCATCCGGATTTGACTGAAGGTGATTCCCCAGGCTGCACCTCAGAAAGCCCGAGGCAGAGGTTAGGCACAAACAAATACACTTCTATAATTTTAGAAAAAAGCAAATTCTCCACTGGTTTCTGAATAAACTTTATCACTAGTTCTTCTCTGCAGTTGTCATATTTTTAAAGCTTACTTCAATTATCTAAGTTCATGCAATTTTTTTCCAAATTGTATATTCCCATTTAAGCCAGATCCTTTAGTCAAATGACTACTGCTACAGATCATTGCAGTTCATATGCTTATGCACATGGCTAAATGCCCCAGTAAATCAGATTTCAGGATCTGTAAATGCTATTTCACTTTTTATCTCTCTCATAGTTTCCATATATTATGTCTGGAAAAAGCTACTTATTTGAACCAGCAATAATTATCTAGAAATCACTGGATAGAGCTAGTCAGATATTCTGACTAAACAGCTTTCTGTAGCAAAATGCAATTTCATCAACTTCTTGTACAAGATGATTGTATTTACCTCTGAATCTTAAAAATTCTTGTCAGAAAAATACCCAAATATTTTGTTTAACTTTCTTATTTTGACTCATTAACGTTATGCATTTTCTTTCAGGTATCCATCAATGACATTTTAATAGGAGAAAAATAAAACAGTATTTAACACTATGGTTTAATAAACATTATATGTGACATTATGTGATTTGGTCATACACTATTTTTTCTCAGTACTGCATAGGAATCATGAATTTTCACTTTCTCCTTTTCTACATACACCTGTCTAGCTTTGCACCAAACTTAACTCTAATTTCACTTAGGCAAATCCCTGTATTTGGACTGGCAGAGAAATTCTGTCATTTTGACATTGGTTCCCATCTAGATTGCAATGAGAATTTTAATGATTAATGTTTGATATAAATGAAAATGCAGCAAAAAAAAAGTATATTGTATAGATGTCAATATAATTTTTTATCACTGAGAAGTTTTGGTATGGAGCATCCACTTTCTAGAGGGTGTTAGTAAACTGACCTTTCTGATTTGGGAAGGAAGGAAATAACAACACCTCCCATCCACTTGATAATATGTTTGTTACAGTTTCGATTTTGTAGCATCTACAAAATGCTTTTACTGCCTGAATCCAATTAACTTTCTCAATGCAATGGATTGGGATTACAACATCAAGGAAGAGGCACCCAGCCCTAGAGTCACCACTCAATGCATTTTACATAGGAAAAGGTTCACGTTAGTGCTCCTTATGCTGCAGGAAGGAGCAGTTATCATTACGAATGCAAATGTGTGCAATCCACAAATGCAGAGCTAAATGAATCAATCAGCGCATCACAGGGTCAAAAGAAAAATTTGCTTATGAGGTGAAAACAAAGCCCCTCAGAACAAAAACAAATAGCAGTTGGTGTTTGGAAAGATCTGCATGCTCAATGATACAGGCAAGGATTATGTAGCACATCCCAGCTAACAGACTGTCCGTCAGTCCTGGATGTGTTAAAGGCACCTGACCAATAGGCTATATAATGTGCACAGATTGGAAGAGTGACACAGCGGAAAGCATACAACCCAGGCGAGCTGAGTGGAGTTGGCCCTGAATGCACGAGCAGAAAAGAAAGGGACAAGACATGATATGAGTGTGGGGAGCGAGGCTACTAAAATAATCAGAGAACACCTGAATGTCAAGCACTTGACTTATGACCTCAGACAGATGTCACTATCTCAGGTGAGATTATCGTGGTAGGAAGTGTTTTGAAATACCTGTAGCTTCTTGTGAGATTTATTAGCACAGCAATTCAATTATTCTGAATCAACTCCTAAAGCCTTAAGCGTCCCAATGGCAATGGCAATGAACATTTTCTCCTTCCTCTCCTCCCAAGGCTCACATAGATTACCTCATTAACATGGGTACATATTTTTATTTTCAAGTCAGAATACTGGAAGAATAGATTTTTATATATATCCACAAAATGCAGTATTAACACACCACAAGAATCCAAAAATACAAGCCTTAAACGGAAGAGGAGTGGCTTCTCTCTGCTGTCCCATCCCTGGGACTTTAGGCTGATGAGAGAAGCTTCAGTGGTCTTTACTGTAAGCTAATACCTGACCCAGTAGATTTGAATTAATACAGAACTGATGCAAAAGGGGTCGGAATTAGGCCATTGAACTCAATGTAATCTGTTGGAGAGCAAAATGAACATAAATATGCAGAACCAACATCAACAACTTATAGAAATACAGATTTTGCCTTTAATAAAATAAGTGTATACAATAGCTTTAATTTGCATTTCACTTGAGCCAAATTCATTTATGCTAACAGCATGGAGAATTGCTTTCATTTAAGTCTTGCTGCAGAAAAAGCACAGTCATTTTTTTCCCAAAAGAAGTTTTTTCACCCCTAACAAGCCTGTAAATTTAGAAAAAAACCTGCAGCTTGTCAGTTTGACATTGTTTAATTTGCAACAAACTGTAAACAGAGTATAGAAAATGGAAACTCTAATAGAGACAGGCAGAGACAAACCATATTTTTTGTCACTAGAAAAATCTGTGTGGCAAGAAATGAATCACATATATTTGCATTTGTCCCTGTGACATAATGTTAAGTTTAATTACTTATGTGTGAAGCATCCTATTAGAAGGTATGCACCTAAAAATAAATGTTAGTTTAGTTAATTGCAGTCTAAATTCTAGTCAATGAGTGAGTATTCTGTACCCATTCATAGATGCTTCCAATTTACATACTTCAGAAAGCGTATAACGCTCTCATTTGCTTAAATGTCAAATGACAGAATTATCCTGATAAATACCATTTGAAATCAAGAAATATTCAGAAACCCCCCCAAGTATAGCTCAACGATTTTTTGAATCGGAATGTCTAAGTCAATATGTAGGAGGAAAACATCATCTAGTTTATTTCCACTAAGGAGCTGGTCCTAAATTTTATGCTAATACACTTATACATGTTAGTGTTTCTTATTCACCGTAACATTTATTATAGCACCCAGTCCTTCCAATTACTCCGTATCAAATGATTTGTTAACCAAAGCTAGCCATGAGGGAAGTTGTATACCCATATTCCCTTAGGCAAGCAGTTTGCTTGGTGAGGAGCACTCCTATTTATCCTAAAGTCTTTTAATATTTCTGTGTGTTTTAAACATTAGCTTTCCTTGCTTGAGGTTGCTTTGACAAGCATATAATATGCGTGAGAATTATGTGAATACAATACTTGAGGCCACTGAAAGACTTTGGAAAAAATTTCGTACTACTAAAATGATTTCAGTAACACAGCTACTGATCAGGAATACAAATAAACTGTAACAGATCCCCAGAGCAATTGTATGCGGAAGTGGACATTTAAATATTTAATTATTCATATCCAAACTATTAAGAATAAAGATCCTGAGCTACAGTTAGTCATAAAATAAAATCAGAAAACGGATTTTTGCTCATTTCCAATCCTCAACCGTAGAAAGACTTTGAGTGGCACCTAATTATGATACTGAGGCCTCAGAAGTGTTTAAAGATGTGAGGTAGACAAATGTAACAGTAAGACATTCAAATAGGTAATGATGAGACATCTGCTGGGACCTCATTCCAAACCTTATAATACTACTGGGATGTACCACAAATATGCATCCAAAGTCCATACTGTGCGTGCGTACTCCTTAGTAATCTGGCATATGGAAGATGGTACGAAGAGCGAGCCTCTAATGTGCTGGTTCAAATATTTGCAACAGCTGGAGTTTTTTTCTGTTGCCTTTGCTTTCCCTCCATTTACCTTCACTAAGTGGCTGTTGTGACACTGAGCTGCTAACATGCAATGTCAGTTGCATGGGCTAGCTGTAAACTGTCCTGTCATTCATATTTTTCTTTCCCACTCAGCCACAGCACCTTAAACTGTCCACATTTCACCTGGTAACTTTTCCACTGTGGAAAATAAACCCTTTATGGCTAACAAAAAAGTAGTTAATTTGGAGAGCATAACAGAGTCCTTGCGCGAATCATTGTAGTCCCAATTCTTCAAGTAAATTAATAAGTTTAAGCATGTTGAATCAGGCAATGATTCAACACATGGTTAATCCAGGCTTAAATAAGTGTTGATGGCTCCTGTTTTCTAATTGGGGCCATTAAGAATAAATAAACCCAAAAGTAATAGGCAAGGAAGAATGTACTGAGGGAAAGCAAGCTGGGGAGAGAGAAAACTTATTAATAACACACTGAAAACTGAAGAAAAAGGTTTCCTGAATGGAAACACTGAATGCTAAGAACAAAAGAAAGGAGCAAAGAGAAATAAAAAGCACCTCAGTGAGGTGGGCCACAAAAAATCAAGCTCAAAAACTGGATAAATTGCAGAGCAGAATCAAAATCAAACCATACTTTTGTAATTACAGTCTGTTTTTATTTAATCCAACCAATTATCTAAAATGTGATTCAAGAATACTTAACTTCAGTGAATTATGTTCTATAACACTTTTATATGTATCATTCTCAAAAGTCAAGTATGCATTGATTGCATTTCAGACAACCAGTTACATTTCCAAAACAGTGGAGAGGGAAAAAAAAACCAGATTTAGACCATCTGTTTAGCATGAAGTTACCTGGAATTTGGGTATATTTCCACATGCTCTGCTCTTGCCAGCTGTCCCACTGCTCAAGGTTGCACGCACCAGTGTGCCAGCTGCAACTCAGGGCAGCAGCATGCGGCGCAGCTCAGCCTGGGCTGCTGAGCTGGCCAAGCCCAAGGTCAGCTCCTCTTCTGATGAAAGTCCTTGTGAAGGGAGCTGGAAGTGAGGTCTGGCCCCAATTTTCCCTTATGAGCAGCTTTTAAGAGGCACCGCACCACTGGTCTGTTTCTGACCCTGAGCTCTGACTCCAGCTCTGATCCTGACCCGAGCTTGCCACACTTCGTGGCTCCTTGCTAGAGAGGCCACAACTCTCACCTGCCATGCAGTCGCGCTTGGTTCCTGGCTCCCCATCCCTTGCAGAGTAGCCAGCTTCACTGCACCCTGGCAGCAAGGGTGTGCAGTGTGGGTTTTAGCAGCGGACCTGTACAAACAGGTCTTCTGGAGCCCGGCATCTGCATAAAACCACTATTCTGTTGTCCTACAAAGCTTCTAGGGTAATATTAGTTCATAGGTCCTGATTGCCATTAACCCTATTCTGATCCTTTTCTGACCTTGCAGGCGCAAACAATCACCCTGGCTACCTCAAAAAGGGCAACAGCCAGATCCACACTTATGAATTACTCTCCCTTTTTGTCTGGGTCACCTACTGGAGAGTTTGTGAGGTGAATTTTCTTTCTGACAAACTGCTGTTTTGATGGCAGTTTTAAAATGCCACCAGATCAAGGCATGAACTTAACATCAGGGAGCTCCCTGCAGTCTGGTTCTCTGAGTGCTTGGGGTAGGGCAGAGACCACTTTTCCTGTGCCGAGAGAGGGGCCGGGCACATAACCATCAGAATTCTGAGGTGTTGGCAGCATTTTCCCATCCATAGTCAGCATCTCATAGGCTGTAAACAGACCGTAGATATACATACATGTTATAGGATGTGGATAAGATATTGACGTAATGACAAAGTCCTTGAGAATGGAAATCTGAGGATTAAACCAGGAGACTCTTTAGCAGTGGAAAATCTCAGTGGCTACATCAGCAAGAGAGAGGAGGTTTCCTCAACCTTTGTTTTCTTAGTAAGGCAAGCCTGGAAGAATTACCCCTTTCTATGGTTGGTGGGAAGCTTTTCATGCAAATTTGGTTATGCTTTCATTCCAGCTGTTTTTGCCTCTGAAGACACTGCAGGTGGCGATTCTTTGTCTCCTTTGATGAGAGATCAGACAGTGGTAGGTGTCCTGTGGCTGCAGCTTGTAGGAAGTAGCACAAAAACAACAAGCAACCTGCGTCTGTTGTGCAAAGCGTTTGAAGATTGGCTGCCAGCAGATGCATTTTGATCAGAGACAATGAGGGAGCACTTCCTAAGGCATTTTTCTTTGGGGAGCCATGAAGGAAATTGTTGAACATGGATGGATTTCCTACAAAGCTGCTTTCACTTTTTTTTCCTCCTGCCCCTTAACTGGTAGTCCTACAGGGAACCCCAGGGGTGGGAACTGAGCATGCATGTAATCAGTTCTGTACATAATCAATAGACATATGGTATCAAGAAATTAATATTTCTAGCATGACAAATGACAATATGAATTCAGCATTTGGGCTTGAAAGATTGATGTGAACTTCAATAAGATAACAACCAAGATTTTTCATAGTGACTTCAGACCCCTCAAGTTTCAAGGGCCAGATTTCCAGAGATCTTAAGGCGTTTGTTTTTCAAAAAGAGAAAAGAGAAGTCAAACTCCTACGGATCACCCCCACAAGTGCATTATGGCACATGAATCTGAGAATAACATCCCAGGGCTGCTGGAACTTTTCCCACCAGCTTTACGTGGATGGCCATGGATGGTTGGATGTTCAGCCTTATAAGGCTATGTCACATTTTTCCTTCAGATAATTTTACTTTCTTTTCTATTTCTGGGGTAAAACATTTAATCATTTTTGCTCTTTTATTTTAATTTAGGTCAGAAACATCTTTCTGGCACCTAATTCTAATCTCAAAATGTCAATGACCAGTTTTTTCAGACTAGGTTCACCGTTTCTTGGGTGATATTGTTAACAATACCATCCCTAACAATTAAGGGATTTATTTTTATGTGTCTCTGACAACGAAATCGAACTTTAGGTACTAAGATGGATGTTAAGTTCCAGCAATTATGTTGACCATTTAATTCACACAAATCTCATCACTTTCTCTAGGTCACTTTTTGAATGCTCTGTGCAAAGTCTTGGATTCAGTGTTACTCACTTGTGCTAAATTTGCATAGTTCTGTGCCTGCGCTTGAAATACATCTGAAATCATATCCTAGGACAATAATTTTTCAGCTAAAAACTCCTGTAGCTTAAATATGTGACTGGGAAGGAGGAATTATTTTTTCGCCCAGAAGGTCATTTACTCATTAATAATTCCATGTTGGGGAAGTTGGAATTCTTTTTTTTAATTCTAGTATTCACTGAATGTTTTCTGCTGAAGCAAAAATGACAATTTTGGAACTGTTGTAATAAAAGTCTACTTCTGTGTGAATCTTTCTCTCCCTGAAATGAAAACAATCTAATGCAGGTCAAACTTGGTGTCACAAGGATACTACCTTTAATTTTTCTTGTTTGTTTGCTTGCTTCCTTGAAAGAAAATGGAATGTTTATGTCTGGTTTATCTGAATATTTTTCAGGCAAGATATATGCTTAATTTCCACTAATTCACCTAGTGTTACCTGGCACAGACTGCGGTGACAAGAACTGGAATACATTCTTTGGACTTTAAACAGCAATATTTTGCCAGTTCAACCCAGAGCAGTCCTAGCTCTCTGGAGAAAAGATAAAATAACTCACAGTTGATCTTGCAAGCCTTCAGCAATGGAAAAAAATCTTCCTAAATCAGAGGATGTTCAAGAGTGCCTGAAGCACACTGGGAGGCACAAACCCAATAAAACAATAGTGTATAAAAACAGGATGCTTGAAGCTGTGGGAGGAGGACAGGGAGATTTGCCTTGCTACCACATACAGAAATGTGCTGTGTGCTCCAGTAGCCCAATTTACAACCCCCTTGGGGAGGATGAGAGAGCCACAGAGCGATTAGCAGGGCTCAGACCTGCTGGAGAGGCTGCGAGAGTCTCCCTGTCTGAAAACCACCCCCAAGACCTTGGAAAGATGGATAAGAGTTTAGTGCTAATAGGTAAGAGTTTATTTCTAGCACGATTTACATCAGCATATCCTTTCCTATTCACTCCACTCTAACAGAGGTTGGTTATTTTTCCTCCTGCAAAGAGAGGTAAGGAGTCTTTTATTTCCATCCTCTCTGGAGGGGGGTGATAGCACCCCCCTCAGAGCAGCAGTTGAGTGGTGATACAGAAGCTGTATAAAACCAATCAGGTGATATGCTATATTGAAAACAGGGGTCAAAGAAACACAGATAGCATTTTTCAAAGGCTGGTATAGTACTAGTTCAGGATACATTTTATTTTTGGCTGAATTCCTTCCGTTCAGAGTTGGAGCTGAGAAGACAAGCTGCCATTAGAGAGGTCCCAGCTGTGTTAAGGTTGAATAACAACTACAAGTCATCCCCGGACGTGCCTCTGTAATCCATAGATGTGTCTCTGGGGGTTGCAGGACAGCAATGAGATCAGAAAATTATAAAAAGGGCCCACCAGAATGTGCTGCAGTCAGCAAATGCCTCAGGCTTTTGGTGTGGACAAAGCAGCTCCTGTCACCCATGGTCAGCGTGACTTTGCTGCAGCCCCCTTTGGCTGCAAAGTTTTTCATGGGCAATCACCTGTGTCATGCAGCAGCAGGAGCCTTTTATTTATGCCTTCATTTGTATTAAAACAGCAATAGCAATGCAAAAAGTTTTAGTGGTAATGCCAATAAAAATAATGTAAAAGTCCCCAAAAGAAAATATTAAACAAGAGTGGTGTTACCAGGTAATGTTCAAGCTGATGCACACACCTTCTCTAATGGTGGAAAATGAAGGGTTTGTTGTGAAAAGCCTTTCTATCCTGTTGAAAATATCAATACCACATGCTGGGGCTGGCACTCTCCAAGAAATAAATATCGATTTCCCTCTTTCCTTCCGTACAAATGGCAGACAATGGCTTTCCAAACTCTGAATCTTTTCATTGTTTTAAGGTTGACAGATTCTGTTAGTATTGAATTTTTATTGTCTCATTGTTCTCTTCTTTTCTACTTCCTGCCCCCTTCTCTCTCTTCCTCTTTAAAATGTTCAGGAAAGGTGGGGTGTTTTTTATTTTGCTTTTTTTTGGTGGTAGACAAGACAGCAAAGGAGTAGTTGAAATTAATGTAGCACTCCCTGTACTGCAGTTCACTGTCAGGTCTGATTCATCTAATTTTAGTATTACTATCAGGAACATTGTAACAATTTCTTGGGAACACAAGGTACTAGTGATGATAAAACATTCTTATTTAAAAAAACATACTTTCCTGCAAATCATGCTATAAGACATATGTTTGTTGTATAATAGCGAGCTGTGGACATTATATTCTGCTCATTTCCACTACTACAAACACCAATCTTACTTTCTGTCCAGTAGAATCTGTAATTTCACCAATTATCTGATAAACGTGAGTTGCAGAATTGAAACAGAAAGTCAGGGGACTATGTAGGCACATGTGTTTCAAATTATCCAAATGCTAAGCAGAATTTGGAGCAAAATGTGAATGATAACAGCAGAGGTTTGGGCTTGTTTTTTGATGGAATATCCACTATTCTTCAATATTAGGTATATGTCATGAAAAGCTTACAAAATAGTTCTTCATTTTCCTGAAGGTCATCCAGACATAGTAAGTTCATTTCATTTTCTTGACAAGAGATCTAGGCTTGTTATGTACTCTATGAAACATGACAGAGACTGACTGTCCCTCCAATCCATTTCAAGCAAATATGATTTTACCTCTGAAGAACAGGGAGAGAGGAGTTATCTAAATCTGATCCAACTGTACCTGTGCTCACCAAGGGGCAACACCTGGAGGGAATGCATTGCAGAAATATCCACATGAGCTAGAAATAGGCCAGAGCACGCTGATGTCAGGATCTGCCCTTGCCATGCTCACCAGGCAGGCGGCAGCACTCCGTTGCAGAGCAGCGTGGCAGATCTGCCCCAGGCTTGTGCCCAAGGGCCATGCCGACCTCCACAATCCTTTCCTCCCCCAAACACAGATGAAAAGCTGGCACTGCCCAGGGGAAGGTGCTTTCTGCCCTGTGCTGCCTTCTGGGGAGGCAGCTGGGCACTACAGTCAACATCCTGCTAGGGAATGGGCTAGAGAGCATGGTGCCGTGGGATGGTGCTCAAGTCCATGCCCCAGCCCTTGTATTTACTAGTATGAGGGCAGCCAGGGTGGGAAGGTGTGAAGGTACAAAACTGTGTCGTGCATTCAGTTCATGCTCAAGGCACCACGCTCTGATGCGCAATGTAGACACACACAAAAAGAAAATGTGGATCTGTGCTTTACTGTGATGCTAAAAGCTCATAAAAGATACTAAGAATAAAATATTTTGATATTTTATTTGAGTGCTGTGGTTACTTATTTTTCTTTCATGCAACATCTTTGCTAATCTTACTTCTTTTCTAATGCCACTTTCTTCCTAGTCAAATTATCCATGATCCTCTTCATTTTTCATTTATCTGGACACACCACTTTGTATTCTGCATGGATTTGAAAATGTATGTCATTGGTGATTTGATTTTTCTTGTAAAAAAATTTTAATTACTGTCTACCTATCTTATGGCGTACAATAGAACGAGATCTTTGGAAATACAGATGCAACTCCCATTTGGGAATTACACATATGCAGACTGACGGTGTAACACAGGCACAATGCATAGGCTTTTATCATCTTTCCTAGCACTTGTGTTAGTAATGTGGTGAGGATGAAACAGGCAGGTCCTTTCAGAACAGAAAATCTACAGAAGTACCATGTTGAGATATGGGCAAATGCAGCAATTAAATGGGGTGTCAAGCATGTATGCTAAGGATAAACAAACAGACAAAACTAATTATTTAAAATTTGTCTGGGAATTGGCGAATAATAAGAGCTATGAATTATGAGACAGCTGTTAAGTGTTGCCAGATTTTCTCCTGTCTATCTTTTCGGCAATGAAGGTTTATGAAGACACCGAGCTATAGTTGATATTTATCTGTTATGAACTTTGAGAATGGAAATACTAAAGAAATGTAAGAAGCTTTCTTACTGATGTTAAAAACCAGGCACTCTCAAGTATTTAAATACACTTATATAAAGCATCTTTTTATAATATTATAATTATAAACATAATTGTATAAATATAGTAACAGTGTTGAGATGTCAACTGACAGAAAATTTATTCTAAATTTTTCCTGAAGAGACTGTGCTTGCAACCTCTCCAGATTCAATGAGCCTCTCATTGTTTATTACTTAATCTGCTAGACCTGCCTGGTTCCATGCTGATGATATTGCAACACACTGGATATCTTGCCTAAAACAAAGACAATTGAATTTCTGAGCTGTTGGATACTTAAAATTCAGTATTGATATTTTGCCTATGTATTTTGTAATGAAGGAAATTAAGAAAAATTTTAATCATTAAATCAAACAGAGAGAGATTTCACATTCAAGTAATTGTGGTGTTTAACTTAAGGAGACTGGAGATGTGAACCAGTTAAGTTCACTGATAAACTAATGGAGAAATTGTATGGGACCAAGACAAAGTTTACATGCAAAATCACGATCTTGTCTCAAGTTCTGTGATATTCTACTTTTTAAAATTTTTCTAATTAAATGTTTGTCCTGGTTTGAGTGATACAGGACTAATTTCTGTTCTAATGCCTGGGAAAACTGCACTTTTAGAAGACTATAGTGTTTGAATTCATGAAAATATTTACTTTATAGCTAGCTATGGTATGTGGGTTTCAAGGTCTCTGTGTTTTTGAGCTAGCCAGGTGCGGGGAACTTGACCCAAGCTGGCCAACAGGATTATTTCATATCATGAACATCACATTCAATATAAATTAGAAAGTTTGCTGACAAGTTCTCTCGCCCCCTTGATGGCTGTGATCCGGAGAACTTCTTGCCCCGGTGCCAGACTCCTGACGCCTTCCCTTCCTCCCAAAGCCATAGTGCTTGCAGTGTCCAACATTTGCTCACCACTGCTGGGAGCACACAGCTTCCTACTGATAGAATTGGCTGAGTATAATCCTTGTATATTTTATATTGGTATCAGGATCAATACTGGTTCTTTGGTATTATTAATTTTAATTATTTAGTCTTATTCTATTAAATCTGTTTATATTTCAATGCTGTGGTTTCCTTGTTTTTCCCGATTCCCCTCCCGGGTGGGGAGGGGTCATCGGGTAATAGAATTATTATCTGAACGACAATAAATTGTTGTGGGTTCCTCAAACCATAAGAATATTATGGGTTTTCAGCCCAATTTTTAAATGTGAAAAAATGTTTTCTGGGAACAAGATATGCCCTTTGATAAGAAAAAAGGAAAATCAGCATCTACAGCTTTTCATTTTTACATTTTGGTAAAATTCCTTAAGTTTGTCTGTGAAACTCTAGATTTTCTTTTTCTTTTATGCCGGAATTTTTTTACTTCTTTTTCTTTCTTATTTTGAAAACCCTAGAACTTTAATGTCATTTTTGTATAAAATCATTGGAATTGTGCGATCAGTTTGAATGAAATGTTCTAATGTGACACATTAAATGGAAAGAGGTTATGTTAAGAAATTGTGAAAACTTGCATGAATAATTGCAATCATTTTTTCTTGGCAAAGTCTGGGATAGCTTCCAAGAAAACTCTTTCTCTCTGACAAAAGTTCTTAAGCACTACAGCTACAAAAAGAGTAAATACATAAATATTAGTGCCAGTAATAAAACTTAAAAGGACATATTTATAATGAAGGAAAAGGTGGTTGTTGAAACTTTGATTTTACTCCACCATCACTGCGATCACCAATGAATACTAAACGTACTGTGACATTTTATGAAGACATGCATGTGTCTACTAAGAATTGGACAAAGATTTTATAAGCATAATGCAGGATGACGAACAACAAACTAAAAACATTTCTGACTGTCACTAACCTGGCCGAAATCCAACATATGGCATTTTCATGCAAAGAATGGTACAAACAAAAGTCTGCTATACTTAGGAGCAATAAGGAATTCAGAGATGAGAGAAGCAACAACAATTTCAAGCCAAACAAGATTCTAACGAGATTGTCTCCTAAGCACTTGTCGTCTGAATGATCCTGGAACAAAAACTGTGCTAAATGCAAATAAGGGTTGAAACTTGATAGAGAGAGGTCTGAAGGAGACAGCTTACATCCACATCTAACCTTTCATCAGATTTTGAATGTTTAAATTCTGATTTTCAGTTACTAGCCTGACTCCTTAATACGTAAGTCATAATTTGCCTTTCAGAGGATGATCTGACTGATATCGTATAGAATAAGTTTGCAGAAATCAGTGGATGTATGACAATTTACACCAGCTAAGGCTCTGCTCCTTCTATATTTCAAAAACACAGATTGCGGAAACCTAATTTACCACTCTTGATCATAGCCAGAAACATCTCACTGATGAAGCTGGAGATTCCCATGAGTATTCATGCCTCAGAAGGGAACTGGGATTACAATTGAAATGTGGATAATATCTCCGGTATCACTTGGCAATTTCAGACAACTTACAGTGCATTACCACACTTTCCTGCAATTTGGTGCTTGGATGTCATAAATTACATTGACACACCATTAACATAGGTAAGTAGAGTAAATAATTGATCTCTCCAGAGAAACATTAGAACCCACTCTAATAACAGAGATCTGCAGCACATGTGAGCAAATCACTATTAGAAACATACATACCTCACTTGTTTTTCTTTTTTGATACCTACAGCTAAGCCAAAATTACTTTCCTCTTAGTGTCTTACTTTTGGGCTGCTATTCTTGCACTAACGGCAGTGCGATAGGCTTTTAATACGTAAAATGAGAAAACTAGCTTACCAAAAGAAGTTTACAAGATATCCATGGAATTGCATGTGTGTGTTTTTTTAAAGGAAAACACAAAATTGGATTATTAGTATATGCTAATAGCAAGTGTTTTTTTCTCAGCGAAAGAGCAGGAATGAACTTGTAAGGTGGATTACTTTGTGCAGGACAGTAGAGAAATAGCATGACTGTAGAAATGGAAGTAGACTCCTCAGCATATAGCCAGGTGTGAAACAGTGTCACTATGACCACAGTGACGTGGCCCTGGCTGTGACAAAGACCCTACAGAGCTGCATGCATAGCTCATGCAATGTGTTTGGGTCAAACACTCAGAGGTTTTTTGGATGTTCTTATGCTACCATACTTCTGCCAAGAGCCATATAAACTAGTGTGGTTCTTTGCTCTCCATACACAACATTGCATGGATCAAGATTTTCTAAAAAAAGCCCAGGACAAAGACCAGAGAGAGTAATAGCATCCCTGACTTCTGCAGGTAGAGGTGGGTGTTGAAGGCTCAGCGGAACCTGCCTTGGAAGGGGGAAGGTGCAGAAAATGTGGCAACTGCAAAACAAACTTGAGTTGAGAGAGCGTTTTAAGCATGTATAACTCTGAAACCATTGAGGCACGTGGGAGTGAATACTGATGTTTGTGACTGGTGAATACACAAGGTGTTAAAATAACACCATCAGTGCTGCCTCTAGTAAGGATTTGCAGCACTGAAACCCACAACTAGCTCAGCAAGTTGCTTCTAAGACCTATTTATTCTTCCTTTCTCTGTGGATAATGCATTCTCCTTCCAAAGAAAGAGGCCTTTTCAAAAAAACCAGGAATTTCTGTGTGGAATTCAAAAGCAAAATTACATCCAGACGAACCAAGCATTTCTGGAGTTCCCATGCCCTCATTGCTGAGTTCTTGGAATCTGTTTTGGCATAAGCAGCAAGCTTTGAGATCATAACGAGGGAGCCGGATCTTTGACCACTGTAAATTTGGTCAATCCAATTAAATTCCTATTAAACTGTGCAAGTTTACACCAGCTGAATATTGATCCCCATATGCTTCACTTTGCTTCCATTTTTGTTTGCCTGACTCTGTTAAATATTGCTAATAAATGAAGAATCCATGTGTATCTAGCCCTAGCTAATGAAGAGAAAATTCTTCAGCATTTTCAAAGCATTTTTATTTTCTGCGTAATCCCAAGTACTGTGAGAACACACATAGATTTCCTTGATTGTTACAATATTACAGTACCACTGTGAAACAAAAATTCTGCATAAACAAGACCGAGTTAGGACTGATATTTAATGACAAAACTGCCAATAAGTCAGTTGTGCAGAGCTTCAGAAAAGCTTCAGGAAATGAAAGCGCAAGCTACTTCTTGGCTTTGTTACCAACTACCTCGCTCAAGTGTCCTTCCATGAATTTTTCGCTTTTTTTTTTTTTTTCTATTCACACTTTGGTATATGTTTGTATTCAATAAAGGATAGGTCTGTTAGTATGTAAATTCTTGAACAACTGTAAATTATGCAAGAAAATTTGAAGCTTGATTCCTGCAGTTTGCAAGAGCAGGTTTTGGGGGTTTTTTGCAATTTTTTTTGTTCAATATAGAATCATAGAATGGTTTAGGTTGGAAAGGACCTTGAAGATCATCGAGTTCCAACCCCCCTGCCATAGGCAGGGACACCTCCCACTAGACCAGGTTGCCCAAGGCCACGTCCAGCCTGGCCTTGAACACCT
>VUYV01000085.1:238272-437280 GCA_008711295.1 Anarhynchus alexandrinus | reverse complement strand
GTTGAACTGCATGAAGTTGGCTTGGGCCCACCTCTCCAGCCTGTCCAGGTCCCTCTGGATGGCATCCCTCCCCTCCAGCGTGTCTACCTCGCCAAACAGCTTGGTATCATCGGCAAACTTGCTGAGGGTGCTCTCGACCCCACTGTCCATATCTCCGACAAAGATGTTGAACATATACTACCTTCATGCAATGGATTGCAGCTGAGTTTCTAAATGAACTAGTACTCATCATTGCATTGTACCTGATTAGGGATCACCATTGTGAAAAGTGCACTTAAACTCCATGGAAAATGTTGCTACAATATAAGAAATATTTTTTTCTGACTTACTGATCATCTCCATTGTTCCAGCACATGCAAGAAAACATGGCATTGATGACTTAGAATACATTCATCTTTTAGAAAACCTAATTTGTCTGTGACTTTCTTTGTATGAAATACATCATTGCTTCATTTGTGGCCAGAACTGTTTGACATAAGGGATCAATACACCACAGATTTTAAAACTTACAGAACTCACACGCTCTATGGGGTTATTATGAAGCAATCCACAGAAGCTAAAATTTGTTGAAGAGAAACAAATAGGTGTAGAAGTTAGTGTCCTGTGAGCTATGGCAAACCAAGAAAATGATAAAGCAGCAGGTTGTTTGACTATCCAAGAATAGGAAAGGAGGAGAGAAGGAAAGAGAGAAGAAAAGCAGGAAAGCAAAAGAAAGTGAGAGAAGGTGAGAAAATGAGTGAGAAAGCAAGAAAAAGAAAGCAGGAAGTAATCGACTCCAAATGTGCAAATAAAAAGGTGGGCATGGGAATGCTAAGCAAAAACAGATTCACATTTTGGAAATTCTGACAGGTTTTATAGGCTTGTTATAGGATGCCATTCTTCATCAGATGAATGATATTGATCCAACAAGCAATGTAACTGAAGTTATACAAAGGTTTGAGGTAATAACATTAAAAGAAAGAAAGAATGGCCACTGGAAGCTCAAAGTACAGTTTACATTTGTAGTTTTCATACCTTACTAAGAAATATGCTGGTGGCATATGCTGTTTAAAGAACAGAAAATATTTTTAAAACTGGGTTATTAAACCAGCTCTTAGACTCACAAGTGATGAAAGGTAGCCATGTGTTCAGATAGCTGAGGTATGAATCATTTCAGGGCTACTAAGTTGTCCCAGATATTCATAAGCCATCTGTTAAGTGAAAGAGCATTAGGTGTACGCAGTGCTAATAATTCTTACATTTAATAATTATGCTCAGCATGACACATCATTGGGAACAGCAAGAAAGTGCGTTTGGATACCCACAAAACTGTCATACAGGATTTTAAATATAGTAGGTGATGGTATGTTTGAGTGGACAGTGATAAGCAAGAGGAGCTTTGCACATAAAGAGTCCTGCTTTGAGAACATACCTATTTTATTTTCTCATAAATTCCAAATACTAATTTTATCAGTGGGGTCATATGTTTTCTTTGGAGCTGGTAAAAATCTTCTCAGAAATGAAAGTCTAAGAGAAAAGCAGAATGCATAGAATGCTAATATTCTGACAGGGTCAGTGTGTTTTGACTCCGGATTAATGTATTGCAGTTTTCGCCCATATATCGTATTTCATTATAAATTCTAGTGGAAAAATTCCAGCTCGGCAATCCTCAACCTTGACTGGCCCATGGCAACAATACTGAGCAAATAATATCCTGATGGCAACATTCTCTCCCCCTGCCTTGACCACAGAAGAAATAGTGTCATCTTTATCCTTAATTTCCTGAAATACTTTAGAAAAGTTTGACAATCCTCTGAACATCCTTTTGTGCTGAGCTATGGCAGCAGTCTGCTTCCTTATGTGATCTATCATTAAGAAGTACTCCAGTTAACCTATTCATGCCATTATTGCAATAAAGGCACAAATTGTAGTATTAAATTTAATACTTTGCAGCTTCCAATGTATTCATTAGGGTCATAATATTAGTGGAAGTTTAGGTTACTGTAAACTGTAATTTCTTAAAGATGGAAAAGAAAGGACACCCTGTTAGGAAGCAATACATCTTCTGAGTCCAGGCTGCAATCATGTGTCAAGTCAATATTTGGTAGACATGCGATGACATGGCTTCCAACCATGGTACTGCATTGCATTCCCAGAAAATGTGAGTCTATTGGTAAGAAACCGGCAGCTCACAATGAGATCCAGGTAAACCATTGAAGCAGGCCAGGAAAGGTGTTTCCTTCTTTGAATGATGCAACCAGTGGAAGGTATGCCAAAAAACAGATGAGCAATTGCTATAGTGTTGGCTTCAATAAACGTTCCTATATCTTTCATGGTACAGCTACCTGGTGCTTGTGAATTCAGAAAGAACTAGATAAATTCTTTATAAACATGCAAATAAATATGCACGTATCAGAAGGATGATATTTTTCATCTTTTCTAATTGTAACAAAAAACAATGGGATGAATTGTAAGTAAACTGTTTAGTTTATGGAGCAGATCCTACTGGGAATCAGAAGCACAAAGTCTAATAACTTTAAGCATTGCAATCACTGTTTTAATGTGCCAGTGGGAAGTGTTTTTGTTATGTGTTCAGATATACTAGACATAACCTAAGCATAGGTCTTCTTAAACTGACCATTCAGTTCATATTTACCCAACACTAACAATTGCCACCTCTCTATATTTACTTTCTTTGTTTCACTATATTGCAATACATTTTTGTCTTACCATATTTCTGGGAAACCTGAGAAGCCTTTAGGGGAGCCAGAGGCTTATTTCCAATAAAAAAAGCTCTTGAGTTGCATGGGTCCAGTACTTGAGATATTATACTTGTATGGTCAGATGTAGAGTATAAAACCTTAGCAACTTAATATTTTTTTCTTTCCATGACAAAATAAATTGTTTTTTTCTCAAAACAACTTCTTCTGAACTCAGGGAAACTCAGAATATCCAAAGATGCAGTAAACTTTTCACCACAGACTGACTTAGCTAAACAGGCAGCTTTAAATTTCTCCCTCCCTTTCCTACCTCTTCTCAGGAGGGTAAATAGAAGGCTCAGGAAAAAATACTACAAAATGGAAACTTTCAACTGTAAGTCACTATTTACATCTTGATGAGGTCAGAGGTAAGGCATTCATTTCCAAAAACTGTTCGCATTCCCTTGTGACCTTCTGACATCAGTGGATCTCAAGCAGTTCATGCCAGTGAAGATCTGTGACTTTTCAAATCCTAATCTCAGTTCTTCTTTTTGCCCATTGCATGCCCAAAGCCACTACCCTGAGGAGTCCCACCGCTGAGTCTTAAGACGGAGGACTAAGACTACATACAGAGAGGGAATTGTCCTCACAGGAAGTACTGCTTTATAAGGGTTGGTTGGGGAAGCCGTAAAGACCATGCATCTCTCTTTGCCATACCCATATAGTGAATGAAGACCATCCGGTTTCTATTTCACCCCAATGGTGTCATTCTTAAACGTTATGTCATGATATGGGGACAAGATGATGGTGAAGAAGGCAAGACATTGGTGAGGGAAGGCTACATGTAGCTATAACTACAATTTTGCACTTGGAGAGCTGGAGCATGGAAATTGCATGTTTCATCCTGCCTATGCTGACTTATGTTTTTCCGTGGAAGAGAAACCAGTGATTCAGCTTCTGTATCCGTATCCTTTTGATCTTAACATAGAGCTGTAATTTCACAAGATCAAAATCTATCTAGGCAAGGACAAAGACAACTAGCCATATTGGTTGGGGTATTTTATGAATTAAGACTGGAAATTAAATCAGGCAAAGTGCAATAAAAACAAAACAAAACAGACTTTCATCCTAACACAGGAAGGATTTAGGTATAATTTGGTTCAGGTGTGAAAGTTCAGATTTTTGCTTACTTTTCTCCTTTTTATAACTGCTGTACACAGTAGAAAGTTGTTGTACTTGTGAAATCCTGTACTTCACTGGAATGATGTTACAAATACCTCTAAAATGTTAACATTTAATACCAGCTTCACTGTAACACAACATTCATTATATTAAATTTAGTTTGGTCTTTTTAGGATTTATGCTTTTTAATTTAATCAATTTGGGCTTTTTAGAGAGGACAAGGATCAGAAATACAAATGTTTTAATCATTTAAAATGCTGTAAACCAAGAAAAATAAGAAAAATAACATTGATAAGTGCTGTGTTGGGAGAAAGTTGAAGAGGAAAATCATATACAACAGGAAAAGTTGCATTTATGTGAAATGTACTTATTTAACTAATTTAAGCCAGAATGTTTTCACTTTTTTTTGACAGTAATATTTGGCTGTTAGATACTAACTTCTATGCT
The DNA here is from genome assembly GCA_008711295.1 of Anarhynchus alexandrinus. Lineage (NCBI taxonomy): Eukaryota > Metazoa > Chordata > Aves > Charadriiformes > Charadriidae > Anarhynchus > Anarhynchus alexandrinus. The sequence goes on along the minus strand of VUYV01000085.1, from coordinate 432,973 downwards.
GATGAACAGTCTTGAGAATACAACTGTCTTGGTTCTGACTCCTAAGCTTAAAGTGGTATATGTTTCTCACTCAACGAACATCAGTTCAAATGCACATATATGTGCAGAGTGTTTGGAGCATATTGGTGCCTCCCAGCTTGATGTTCTCTCTATTCAGTAGCTGGTGTAACTGTGTCCTCTCCTGGGATTTTTTTCCCCTACTCCATGGTATTTGAACTGTCCTTCCTAGTGGCACTGTTTGACAGGATGAATGGAGAATACTTCTCTAGAGCCTTGCACTATGACTAAGCAGTTGGCTTATTGCTTGAAAATGAAGATTTGAATCTCTTGGGTCTGGAAAGGGGACCAAATTACTCTTTCTGCCTAGAAGCACTAAGGTATTGTTTAAAGAAAGCCACCTCACACCTCTTTTTGCTTTGGATTCCAAGCATGAAAAGTCTGGCAGCTGGAAGGCTTTCAGACTCCCCCTACATTTTGCATTTCATTAGATATTAGATTCTTGCTGGAGAAATATGCTGTACAAAGGCATTAAATATCCCATCATGCACTACATAAATTGGTGTTAATATTTTCTAAGCCTAGACCTCCAGTTGGAATGAACTTTTACAATATCACAGCACATGTTGTTAAATACCTTCTCATTTTGCTTGTAGAATGTAGGTTTAATGAGGATTTGAACTGTGATCACTTAGTTCATTAAAACACTGTATCACCTACACAAATCTCTTGTTCGTGAAGTTCATTGCAGTGAATCACAGCACAGCACACATGAGTAACTGCAAAGTAATACAGAGTTTTCCTACATCTCTGTGGTGCAGTCCCCATCGGGTTCTCACACTGAGGGCTTTTCAGAGCCTCCTGTTCTGAAATCATAATGAGAAAGCCCACTAAAAAGATCCATTTTTATTTTTTAAAAAATTGAACTTGTTTTATGGTGAGCCATTACACTACAGCATGTGAAGTTCATCATTCTGCTCTAAAGTTCCAGTTTATCCCATATTGTAAACAAATAACAAAAATTATTGCATTTGGCCAAAATCTGGCATGCTGAGATTTTTCCATTGTATAAAAGAAGAGGACAGAGGGAATGAAAGGATGGGAAAACAGACATCAAGAGATAAAGAGAGAAAGCTTATATGAAATGTAAGTTGGAACTGCTCTACTGGTCCCTTCCAGGGGTCTCCAGGAAAAGACCATGGTTTTTAAAATAGAGCATTTTAAAGCAACTAGTTCTGCAATTCTACAAGGATTTTCAATACAGCTTTTCCTTTTTAATTGTTTTTGCTATTTTCAGTTGGGTCTTTAGAATTTGTGGTTGCCCCATTACTTCGTACAGTTGCTAAATGGAGGACAAGCATCCTAAGCATGTAATGGGGGCAGGACACTCTGAAGTTTATTATTCATACGCACAAATATACCTGACATTGCAGATATTAAGGATTAAGAATCTTTTCATCCAGTCTTTGGAATCTTTGTTGTCAGGGTCAGATGCCTGCTTCAGCCACATCCCACCCCAGTGCTGCTAGGAAAAAGCCTGAAAGCAAATAATTACTAAATTCCTCATTCCTGCTCCTTCCTTTCTGCAGGAAGGAAACCAGGGCTGACAGGCTGCAGGGGACCCATGGCACCTCCCAGAGAAATAGCTGGAAGATGAATATTCAGCTAAATGTTTGGATGTGGCTGGAAAGCACCTTTGCAGTCCAAAATAAAGGCCCCAGAGTTAATGCCAGTTGCTTGACTGAGCAACTTGTAATACATTACTTCAACTTCCATCAAGATTCAATGAATTGACTGAAAATTAGCCATATATTTTCCTATTTTAATTTTTGTGGAAGAATGTTTTCCTCTGTTAATAGGAAATACATAGAAATTTTTCTTTATTTTTTCTTTCCAATCAAAATTCAGTATTTATTCCCCTTTAAAATAATAAAATAATTTTTGACTAAAAATAGAAAAAGTTTAGCGACAATACTTCTAGATTTTTGGTAAAGACTAGGCAGTTTTGGCAAAAAATATTGACATTTGAATGAAAAAATAAATACAAGCATGTACAAAACGCATGCAGATACAGAAAGGTAATTCTTCCTGTAATAGCCTTTCTTTACGCCTCGCATTTCCAAGCTACATCTAACTTCATTTAATACTTCTAATGTATGCTTTCCTCCCTGACTATATAACACTTGGCAAAGGCTTGGAGTGCCCAGGGGTAGATGAGCATGCAGAGCGAAGAGACACTGTACAGGATAAATGCAGTTCATCATATAGCTGTCCAATTTATCACCCAGACATCGCCAAGTATGGGGGAGTATAAATTATATTAACCTAATTGAAATCCCTCTATCGAAAATAATTGAACAAGAGAGCTACTATTTATGAATATGTGATCTAGCCATGAAAGCCATATTCTGATAGTTTATAGCAGCTGGGTAGCAGCTCATGGTTGTCCCCCTAACACATGAGATAAGGCACCACTCTGGGTGATTAAATATGACAGAATCCTTCCTGGAGAAGTATCAGCTTGTATAAGCTCTTCAAGAAGGTGTTGAATGTATTTACCTGGACAGTGTCAAGTTATGCTGCACTGTTATTATAAAATTTACAAGTAACACGCAAAAGGTAAACAGCAGTGGATAATGTAAAAGGGCAGGGAAAACCAACGGTCAACAGGACATGAGGAAAAAAGGAAAGGATTTTGGTGGAGAGTCCTTCTTATGCTAAGTCACTTTAATGCACACAGCCAGAGGAAAAAATATTCTTTTTTTATCATGGGAGTGTTATAGACATTCCCCTAAGTCAGAGTGCACAGAAAGAAGCATTTTTAAATCTGATAATCAGAGCTAGAGAGAGTGCAATAACAGAAGAAGTTATGTCCCAGAAAGATGACTTTTACAAAGAGAATCAGGGTCCTGATCTTCGGGACCCTGCAAGTAGTGGTTTCTGATTAAGCTGAGCTGGGAGCCTCTGGGAGAAATAAAGGAAAAACTAAATTTTTCAAAATAACTTGAATAATAATAAATTTTAAAAACCATTTATCCTGAAATAAATGACTAATTTATTCCCAGAATTCTTCATCATTTCTGAATAATATACGTGATGAAGTGTGAGAATAATGCTTGATTAAATGAGGTCCCTGGAGTGCATCAGAGGAGATTTAGTCTGGAAAACAGCATCTGCTGTCTCTTTCTTTCCTTCTCTCAATGCTGTGTTGTTCCCACATTTTACAGCATATTACCCTCTTTCATTTTTAACAGAATGGGACAATATTTATTCAGATTTTTCTGTGGTGGCCATACAATGGGTCTTTCAGTGTGAGGGTCTGAAAAATATTGCTGAATACTTATTTATTTTTCCTGGCTGGAATAGTAATTACCTTCTCTTAGTCAGTCACAGGTTATACAAATCTAAGGCATTATCTGATATAATCATGCCAGTAAATGTAATTCAACTGGCTTCTTCCCAGGCTATTTTTTTCCCATATTTCTGTTCTTACCAACACATCCAGCATTGAGGATCATGGCTTCAGTATAGCAGTAATAAGAGCTAAACTGATATGCTAATGAGCAGTGGTTGGAGATCTTACCACTTTTACCCTTTGCCATTGCATCCAGTTTTATAATGATGAAATGCACATGCATTGTCTGACACAGCTGTATTGTACATATTTAGTCTTACCCAGTTCTAGAAACTGAGGCCATGAATAGCTTGGTTGGAAGGCCAGCTAAAAGTCCAAGTTATTGGAGTTCAGATGCAAACACCCATGGTGAATTTTGAACCACAGAAATAAAATGAGTTAGGAAATCCTATTATCACCACTACTGTTGGTATTTGGGAAGATAAGGTTGCAGAAGAAATGCTGAATAATCACAAGAATGAGGGAAAAGTCAGTGGTGCAATCACATCTCATATTTAATGGGTATTTTTCAACTTTAAAATTGCCATATTCTCTCTGTGATCTTCTGCTTTGCTCTTCTGGGCTGTTGGACTGTTGTGCCTGGGACCCTCACTAGGCTCTTGTTCTTCTACCGTCACCTAATGCCATCCCCTCACAGACTAATTGAAAACGTGTCATTTGCAGCATACCTCAAAATAATTTAACTGGGGAAGAAATTACTTAAAAGAACTTGTAAGGTTTTTCTTAATATCACATGCTTTGTGTTTGGTGTAATCACTGAAGATTTGGAACAACTTCTCCTGTTTTTTTCCTTCTGACATATCTCCAAAGCAATCCAACTGAAAAAGTAGCAGAGACATACCAAACACCGTCTATTCAGAATTGCCTAAACCTTTCCATCAGACTTGCTGCTTGGAAGTAATTATTTAAACGACTCAAATGAAAATCAGGACCGGGCTTCTCCATATCCTTTTGTGCAGCAAAGATACCTGTGCATAGATGATTGCCCAGAACAGAGGAGTGATACTGCTGTATCTGGCACCTAGAGCAAGCGGTTGCCATTCTGGGAACCAGACCAAACCGTCTGACAGTAACCGTCAACAATTTTTTAAAAAAAACAACAAACAAGGATATTGTAGCAAAGTGCACAGTAGTAAATAATTGTGCCAGAATCTGGGTGCCGCAGAAGAAAAGGACAGACTAAAAAAACCTGGTGAATACCTTTGGACAGTCCTCAGATCTCCTCTAAAACATACAAGCCTGGCACTAGCCCTCAGCAGTGTCTCAGTACACTATCTGAACAGGATCTTCATCCCACTTTTTCTTGCTGTACTCACACCATCTGCTTGCAAGTCATAGCACTATGGGAACATTCAGTACCTGTGATACCAGTAGCGTGGGTAAAAAAAAAATCCATTATAACAGTGTACTTATTCAGCATCAGAAATAAATGATGAGAGATGACTGGTATGTAGGTGGCCAGATGCTTGTCCACAAATAACTTTGGATTAATAATGGGTCCAGTGCATGTTTTTGGGGTTTGTTTTTGTTTTAAATTGAAAAATTGATAGTGAAACTGTTCAAACGCTTCCAGTATGCATTGCTTCTTCATTAGCACACATTTTATCCCTACCATGTACTACATTTGATTAGAAAGAAAACCATTTTTACAAGAAGATGTTATGCCAATATTAACTAGCAACAAAGATAATATCAAAGATAAAACTGCCATCGAGTTATTACAAGGCTGTAATTTGCTTGAACATTTTTATGAAATTATAAAATTGGATATCATATCTATATCTGATTATGAACAGCAACATATCCCTGTGAGTTAATAATTACAGTCTTGTTTTTACTTGTTGACAGTCTATGACTAATTGCTGTCTGAAGAGAATTTAAACAGATCAATTCAAAATCAACCATCTAAAGAAAGGTAACATGCTTAGCATGTATTTACTTGGAGCTGCAAAGTTTCTGTACTTCATTTGGATATCTTTATTATATCATAGCTCCTTCAGAGAATAAAACCAAAGTGCATTATCTAAAAAGAGCAAATTTACTAATTGTTAAATATTTTAATTCTTTGGGGTTTTTAATGATGTTGTTAATTTCCCTGTATTTAGAGCAAAACAGAAAGTACAAGGATTTCTGATGTCCAAACTTACATTTTACGCTATCTAGCCATGAGCAACAAATTGCTGACAACCAGACTCTGCCCCAGTGACAGTCTGTTTGTTTCTTAAAAGTATGGATGACCTCTTATCTGGTCCCATGGACTGAATATCTGTTAAAGCTGGAGTGCATTAAGTATTCTCTCAGGGTGTATTTTCTAGTTTTGTTTCAGCTGAAAGGAATCCAAGTCATACTCTAGGAGTTCTGTAATGTGGACCTGGGAACAGTAAGTGGGGACGATGCAGAGATTTGCTTCAAAAGCATGACGATCATCCACATTAAGTCAGAAATGCCCTCATGGTGTTGCAACTGCGTTTAGGAGCAGTAATACTAAAGCCTGACTGGTTAGTTGGGTAAACAGGAATGACAGAATCTTATCTTAAACCTTTTATCATCCAGCTTTCAGAAAGGGTATCTCTATTTAAAGAATAGGTACCTTTATCACATCAGAAGGTTTTTATTATTTTTATCTGGAATGTCATTTGAAATTCAGGCTTGTGTGTCTTCTTTTACAAGCAGGCATCACCATTGCTTCTAAAAGTCCCAAATATTGTGTGGAAGATAAAACAAGGCTACATAAATATTTTTTTCCTCCTATCAACTTCTTTCTCTTTATTAAAATGCCAAGTCTGATTTCTTTTAAATACAATATTTAAACTGCAGGTAATGGCTGAGATATTATAAACAAGCATACTACCCACTTTGGAGAAATTTGGTTCTGCCTGAAAAGCACTAAGATATTCCCTGCTTGACAGTGTACATTATCTGGTGAGAAAACTGTGTTCTCTTTTATATTTATCCAATCTTGTAGGCGCTGTACCAAAGTTGAGGAAAATACTAATTGTCAATTATTGCTGCATTGGTGTTCGTGGTTGCAACATAAGACTGATACATAAGTGATCCAATACAGAACCAATAAGTACATCTAAACATTCACACAGTAAAAGCGGCACAATAAAATGTAGTTATTTTTGTGTTATTGTTAATTTTGATTAAAAATTACAGAATCAAAGAAGTTGAGAAGTAAGGCACCCAATGGCATCCTGGGCTGTATTCAGAAGAGTACTGCCTGAAGGACAAGGGAGGTGAGCCTTTCACTTGACTCTGCATTGCCAAGACACACCTGGAGTGCTGCACCCAGTTATCAGCTCCCCAGTACAAGAGAGACAAGGACTCACTGGAGCAAGTCCAGCAAAAGGCTGCAAAGATGCTGAAGCAATTGAAGCATCTGACATGCAAGGAAAGGCTGAGAAAGCTGGGACTGATCAGCCTTGAGAAGGAAAGGCTCAGGGGAATCTCAATATATATAAATACTTGTGAGAGTAAACGTAAAGAAAATGCGCACAAACTGAAATATTTTAAATTCCGTTTTAATAAAAGAAATAATTTTTTTAACTTTTTTTTTTTTTACTGTGGGGGTGGTCAAATACCAGCATAGCTTGTCCAGAGAGGTTGTGGAGTCTCCATCCTTGGAGCTATTCAAAACCCAGCTGGACATGGTCCTGGGCAACCCCTACTCTAGCTGACCCTGCTCTGAGCAGGGAGTTGGACTAGATCATCTCCAAAGATTCCTGCCAACCTCAACTGTTCTGTAAGTCTGTGAAAGTTAGCAGTAAGTACAGATTGACCCTGAATTTCTTGCTTGTATCATTACAGCAATAAGTATCATTGGGAAGGGTCTTATATTCTAAGAATGCTTTCAATAGTAATATCAGATTAATTTCTCTGGTATCAGTGAGTTTCTGAAGCAGATTTATTTTAAACATTTTATCAGGAAACATTGAATGTATTTAAATAAATATCTAATCTCTTCAAATTAACAATAAGGTCAACATAAAGGGAGATTGGAAAGGATTTAGTAAATTAGTGTGCAAAGTGACAGGTTAATTTCTCTGCGGATCATTAAGCAACACATTTATTTGGCAACAAATAACTTAACCAATGAATTAAGCCTTTTCCTAAGCAGGAAAAAATAGTCTTTATTAGGCATTTGCTCATACTTTGGTGAGTAAATTTAGTGAACTTTTCCACAAGCAGTTTGCTTTCAGCTTTCATTCAATATTTATTACTTGCAACTCAAGCAAGTGATGTGTCTCTGTAATTGCATTTTAACTATCTGTTTCTTAAGATGACTGCAACCTCAGCTGTTTTCTGTGGGGTGATGGGGTTTGGTTGTTGGGGTTTTTTTTTGTTTGTTTCTGCCCCTCTCTCTGAAGGTAGGCCAAAGAGCTATGAAGAGAAAGCACCAATGTGGAGCTGAAGAAGTGCCTTAAAAGTAAATCTGGAAAACAGTGCAGACAATTCTCTAATGAAAAAGGATTCTTTGGAACACCATATTGAAAAAGGCTACAAATCTGAACAACATTCAGCCCCCCAATATTATTCATATTTTTCCACATTTTTAAAATATATTCATCTGATTCTATCCATATTTAATGTGCATGAAAGTAATGGAGATAAATGCATGCCATTATTAGTAGACACTGTTTCAGTTCATTTATTCTGTTTCCCACTGCTTCTACTGAAAGCATAAGAAAATAGAAATGAGCGTTCATATTTAAAAAAGAAAAGAAAAATAACAGACATATACAGGCAAAATTCAGTCTTAGGCAGACCAATCTTTCAGAAGGCGTCTGATTAACCTGTGAAAGAACCACCAACCAGACAAAGTAGGGCATACCCTATGCAGGGTCGCAGGAAAAAGGGAGGAGGTGTCTTCCAGGTCTTGCATGGTACAACAGCTTCTCTTTCCTACACTTGGTAAATGGGGAAGGAATATAAGGGAAATTCATGACTAGGCTGGGGACACATTAATTTCAAGTCTCAAAGCAGGCAACTATAACATCTGGCAAAGACCTCGTATTCTCCCTTCCTAAGAAATCTTCATAAATCTTACTAGATTTCTTAGAATACACAAAGGCCAAACATACAGAATATGGAAAATTTCAGGTGCTTTAATATCAATGGCAAGGCTAAAGATGGTACTTATTCTACTGAGAAGTGTTGCTTTTCAGAAATTTAAGTAAGCTGTTAACAGAAAATTCTTGGAAACCCATTATTTGCTCCCCACATATATATAATTCCCACTGATTTCAATAAATATATATTGATCTTTGTTTGGGTATCTATTGAGATTAATTGAGTCAAGAACTAAGTATTGACCAAAACAAAGAGGAGGTCAATACTTACATTGAAGAAAAATATATCTTCATCTTCATTGAAAACATGAAGCCAATAGGCCAAATATTTGCCCTGATTTATTTATCCTTTGTAACTCCTGGAGATTCCACTGGTGTAACTGATCATAAATATGTATATATAGATATACATATAAAATCTAGTATATAAAACTCACAGCTGAAATGAAGTCTCTCTATTTTGGCTGGTCCAGGTGAAGACAAGACTATAAAATTCATCCTACCACCACCATAAGACTCAGAAGTTGGGATTAACTGTTCTCCAAAAGTGCTGCAAGTTTTGGTTTTTTTTTTTTTTTGCTGGTGTCAATGCATTATGGAGTATGAGAGCCACCCTAGGGCAACATATAATCTCAGTGTTATTAAGAAATATTCTGCAAATTCTACAAATGAGAAAAACTATTTAAGGAATAAAATAAAGAGACATTCCCCGTTCTATGTAGAGTCTTTTTCAGTGGAGCATGTTGTTGAAGAGATTATATATGATTAAGTCTCCAACAGATAAGTCTTGTAAGATGGACCAGATGACCTCTAGATATCCCTTCCAACCTGTAATATTCTACAGTTCTGTAGAGAAAGGATGGCATGACAAAAATCCCATATTGTTACAGGCTTGTAAGCAATGTTCAATAGATAAGTAAAGAGTCATTCAGTGGCTCTATGACAAGAATAGTTATTTTAAATCAGAACCAAAGCTGTAATAGTTCTATTCTTAATTTTTTTCCTTTTGCATAATGGCAACTTCAAATTCTTCCTATATTTAAAACCTTTTTTAGTTAGGAACAGAATTTTTCATTTGGTGGAGAACCAACACTGTGCTTACTGATATTTGAGTCATTATTTTCCTGGCAATTTAATCTGACCTAAATATGCAGCCTACAATGACAAACATATTATAAACGAGCAATAGGTGACATTTTTATCACATCTTAAATGAAACATTTTATCATAATCTGTTCTGGGTATTATATAAATTAAATATGCATTCTTCTAGCATATTGCACTGGAAAAACTTCATACGGTGTGTTTAAAAGGCAACCTTTACCATATTAATATATCTAAAATACATTTCCCAGGGAGAATGCTTTTGCTGAAAAGAAGTAGGCATTGCACAGTAGGGGAAAACAGATACATTTTTTTCCGAAAAATTTTAATATATTTCATTAGGAATTAAAATGTTCATACACTATTAGAATGCTGCTTCACTGGAAAAAGTATGTGCCTTTTAATGAAAACACTAATAAAATAGGGGAAACTGCTAATTTATACAGAACAGAGAAGATTTAACACCTGGATTTTGAATATATTATTTGATTGTGGTCTTACTACGAAAGCAAGGATCTCTTATGCAAAGGATCCAATTTCAGGTAACAGCTTTTATCTTTATTTTCAACCTTGTGTGATGAGGAAGCAACCTGTCAGCTTCTTTGTTTTAATATTCCTGTTTTGCTTGTGAGCGGTAGTCATACTGTCTTGGGCAAAGCCTGCTACAACACTATTTCCGAGGGGAAAAGCCCAGTAAGAAAAAGGGATCTAAACAATCTCNCCCGCCCAACCTGTAATTGTGCTTGGATCTAAACAATCTGACCCTTACCTCTTCAAAAATCTCATCTTCTGAGGTATTTCTTTTTTCTTTGTTTCACTAAATAAAAATCCCTTACAAATTTAATTGGGATTGTGGTTAGCCTTCCACCTATGTCACTTTTTGGGGGAAGAGGAAAATAACTGTAGAGAATGACATTTTAATTTCTATCTGTCAAGAAAGAACTATCTGAATGAGCACACGCTCTAACAGGGCAGGGAAAACTTGACTGAGATCTTCATACTAGATTCAGGTGAGGAAAGAGAAATTAGACAAAGTCTGTGATGATCCACACAAAGTAAAAACTATATCTTGCTTAGTTTGGGTGGGCATCTTATTCCTGCATAAGATTAGCAAATTCAAAAGCGTAAGTTTTATTCCTGTGCTACTTAATGCTGATTATGCCCGAATCAAGCCAGGTTTTCCCAATATCAGACACAATTTTATTTCTCTGTAGATCTCTAATATCTCTCAAAAATGCTACCCTTGAAAATACAAAAATGCCTCTTTATTCATAAAGTTGAGCTATAAGTCAAGGAGACACATCTTGCTGTTTTTACATAGAGTGAGAAGGCTTATTTAGACCGTAATTCAAGTGTCTGGAGCCTCTGTCTCTCTTATGACTATAAAGAAAGAATGAGGATATTAACTTCTATATGCTATATCATCTTTTATGAACACCTGTCTGTCTTTGGGGATTTGTTGACCTCTTAATAAAATGTATGTCTTCCTTGCATATTTATCATATATACTTTTGCAATAAAACAGGATGGATAAAAATAAAAACGTGATTTCTTTTTTCATAAAAACTAAAGAAAATAAAAAACTATAATTGCCCTTTCTAGGAAAGGATTGGGTAAAAAGTGAAGGAAAACAATGGTGACAAATGTTTGTTAGGAAGTGCTAAGAAACTAGCAAGGGAATTTGAGTGTTGGAAGTAAAACTCATCTAGCCATTTAGCAGCAACGTATGAAAGAAGGGCACAACAACACAGTAATCAGACTTCTTAAAAGCCTAACTACATTCAGAGTATTTAGTCCATGTTAAAAAAGGCTAAGAATTCTAGATTTTCATGTTTACTGGGTATTAATTCCAATTATGTCTATCGTTGTGGTTAAGCATTATGATTAAAAAACCCTATAGCTATGTGTCATAAAAGAACTATTTGTGAGCCAATAACTAGCTTCAAATGTACTCGCTTTAAGTTTGACATCGTTCCAAAGGTATTTATTGATCAGTGTGACCAGTAAAAAAACAGTGGACTTTATGAATGTGTTTTATGTATTTCATTTACAAGTGATCACCATATGAAATAGTTCTTAAAAAAAAATAGAGTTACCAGTGTCAGCAGCAAGTTGATGAGAAATGATTGATGGCAGGGATATTCAGGAAAATCCCATTTTGATACATCTGTTGCTTATATCTCACTTCTACAACAAATGTTTTCTATAAAACTTGGCAAAGGAAAGTAGTTCTTAAACATGGTAATCGTTGATCTACCATGTTTTGATTCCTCACAATCTGTGTAACAAGCTAGAGCATTGAGATAATGTACTAGGAACAATAAAACGTAATTGTAAATGCTATGAAAACAACCCTTCCTCACCGTAAGTCCGCAGATTTCTAGGGAGTACACTAATCAGTGCTTTTTAAAGAAAAGTCATTGAAATTTTGATTCTTTGCAGATAAGGAAGAAGATTATTTCTGGAGGAGTTAGTAATGACAATAGGCGAGCAATAGAATCATGAATTCATTGCTCTAAATTATTGAATATAATCATGTTACTTATTGTACACTTAGAGTGTCAAGTGCAGTCTGCCCCAGATGTATTTCAACACTGGGATATAGAAGAGATTTTGTATTAGTTTATTGGAAAAAGTTTAGTGATTTGGTTAAGAAATTCAGTTAAGCTGCAAATTTAGTGATTCGATGAAGAAGTTGCTTATTGATGTAGGCATGAACAGACAGGCAGACAAATAGTTATTCCTCCAAAATGAAAGGTTTCCAAATCCTTGCTAAATTGTATTTCTGGTTACCAGAGGAGAGAAAAGAGTTCACGGGCATGGCTCCAGCTCTGTAATCATGAAGTCAATTCTACCTGAATGGGTGTGGAGGTCAATAGTCCAGGACTCATACTGTAACTGGTAGAAGTGTCAAAAGGAAATTCCCTCCACCAAGGACCAGCAGACTTCAGTACTTTATCTCTCTACACTGGCACAGAAATTGGCAGAGCTCCACCGACCTCTGCTTGTAGACAAATGTAATTTCAACATACTGAGTCTAAAACTGCCTTCTACGAAACAGCCTTAAAGGCAAGACTTGTGTTTCTTTGAAGAACATGAATAACTCCCTCTATTTTTCTAAGTTAAACAGAGCTTTTCAAATTCTATGACCCTTTTGAAAAGATAAAAAAGCCCCACACCTCACAAAAATGGATAAACTGCAATTCCAGATGCTATACTAAAGGACTTAAGGTCTTCAACTAAACCTAATCTGCTTATCACTCACATTTCATTTACACCTTGATACTTACTCCAGTAGCATTGATCAGGATGGTAATTTCCCTAAAATATTACAAAGTGCTTAGCCAGGTAATCAATTGTACCGCTTGCAGGGTAACTGCTGCAAGTTATCCAAGAGAGAAGAATTTTGTTATTATTGCTGCAAACAGCTGTACAGTTTGGCAGAAGAGCTACATGGTGGCCTCCAAACAAATTTACAAATAAAGCTCCATAAAGCAATCAGCATCCTCAAGTGATTAAAGTGCTATCCTGGTCTGTGAAACCTCATTTAGGTCTCTGTCAGCTCCTGTGCCTCAAATTACAACTGTGGCTCAAGATGGAAAGTCATCAAGTGACAGAAGTATGTTGACTAAAGGTAGCTTACCAGTAGTACACCTTCTCTACAGTCATTGGAAAGACAAACGTTCCTTAAACAGAAATTAAGAGCAGGAACCTAATTTAGCTGTTCTGATTAGTCTTGCACAAGAGTGCATCCTGAAGGAGGTTAGATTCACTAGGTCTGAGTAGATTTCCCAAATAACTTGCTTTAGTGAATCTCATCGTTTCATTTCCAACAGCAAGGAAATCATAAATAAACAAACAGATTTAGTCATGTTCTCTCGGTTCAAAGTACATCTTTATACTTACTACAGTTTTATCATGTATAAAATTCCAGAAAATATGATATATCAAAAATTACCAAGGTAAAGTCACATTGAGAAAATAATCACTGGTGTAACTCTGTCAAGCTCAGAAGAGATGAACCACGTTTCCCCTTAGTAATTAAGTGATTAAAAATCAGCATTATATGGCAAAATTTCATGTACAACTCATTCAATACAAATCTCCAGTAATATACACCTCAATCAAGAGGGTAATTCTACAAAAAGGACTGTCAGGGTGGAGTTTCAGTGTTCCTCAAAAGGAAGGACTTGTTTTCCTTAGGCCGAAAGTATCTGTGCTGCCACTGTGTTAAAGTTTATGGAATTACACTAGAAATTAATTTTGTCTTCAGCGTTCAGAGCGTAAACAATGGCATTATTAGTGTGTTCAGACCTCTCTGGTCTTAATGAACTGATCAGATTATTCTATTCACAGGCTTCACAATGATGAGGATCATTATGTATTGTCAAAAGATTCAGCACATAACATTCATAACACTGAAGCTTTGCTGAAGTATCCTAATGTTAAAGGCTGATAAATTAAGCAGCCTCGGAATTCTCATTAAGTATGTCAAGCTGAATTGCTGTGTGTTTTGCCTTAGCTAATGGGTTGGGTGACCAACAGCAATTCACAATTGAACTGAGGGCATAATAAGATCATCTTATTAAGGTAGCTGAATGAATGTTTAGAAAGGTACCAAGCAGTAAAAAGCTGTTAAAGTTTGAAGTGGGCTGGTCCATATTATAGAATGTAAATACTTCTAAAAGAAAGTTTCTTTCATCTACTTATAAAGAGACAGACACAAATAAGTGAGAAAAATATATTTCCAATGACTAATACAAAAAGGAAGTTAATTCGTTCTTGGTTATGGCTAAGTGTGATTCATGCTGCTTGTCTTCTACTGGTTTTAGGCACTGAACCCAGGCCCAAAAACTCCTATTACTTGTTGGTCCTTCCAGGTAAATGTTAAACATCACTATGCATCATCTGTATTTCCCTTCTTTTTCAAGCAAAGCCTCTCATCCTTCGTGTGTGCTGTTAATGCTTTCCCCTAATTTTTCTTTTTTCTTTTTTTTTTTGACTCGTGGTTCACAAGTCCTATCTCCATACACAACAGAAGCAGTGAAAATACTGAAGATATAGAAACAGCCACAACAGCGTTATTGCTCTCTGACCTTCTTACAAAAGGCCTAGACCATTTTGCAGCCCTGCTAAGCCTCCTCTGAGATATCCAGTATGGTTTTATTGAGAACAGTTAAGAGACTGATGACTGATCTTTAACCCTCACTGTTAATGAAGCTTTAAATACATTTAGTCAAGACGAGGGAGAGGATTCTATTATTCTTACATATTTATCTGTGCACTATCACTATCATAGTTTTAAGTCTTGTAAGCCTTCCTCACCGCATTTAATGGTATTACTAAAGACTTGAAACAGATACTATCATAACTCTGCTTATATTTGTAGATACTGAAAGCCATTATATCATTTTAAGTGACACTTAATTTTCCTTTGAAGAACTCTTCTACAAAAGCATAAATAACATATTTAAGGTGTATACAACATGAGGGGAACAGAGTGCAGCAACATTCATGACAAGCCTTTTTTTTCCTCCTGTGTGTATGACTTTTCCCTGTAGGAATTAAACTGTGACAAGTTGCCAGTTGTGGAACAGTGTAATTCAACAAATTTTAGGCTAATTTGAGTTCTTTAATTACATGTATTCACCACCATATCCTTAGAGGTGCAAGGACTTCCTTCTTCTAAAGCAATTGTATGTTGAATTCTACTCCGAAATTAATAAAGCAAATTGTTCTGTTTATATTTTTGATGGATTAACAGTGTGCATATAAAGTATGGACTGCTTTTTTTCATGCAAATTTTGTGATTATTTTTCTGTCTCACATCTCAATAGTTGGTGGAGATACACCCCCTCCTTCCTTATTCCTGCATTACAACCATATGGCTGGGTATTGACACCCTACAATGTTTAAAAATATTTCAAATGTGTGTCTTCATCACATATGATTAAAAATGGAAATTAATTTTCTTGCAAAGTTTTTTAACGTAGATTTCAATTTTCACTGGACAGGTCTGACCTTCCTGCTAGTAGTGTGCACATTCCGGTTTAAGGCAACACATCAAAATGTGCTTTGGAATTGGAGTGTGTTGAGTGGCTTTGATGGATTTTCTGTGTGCTCCAGGAATGTTTAGTTAGTGCAGTGGATCTAGTCCAGGAACCATGACAATTTTGCAGCTGATGTAGTCTGTACGCATATTAACATTTACATGAATAAACTGAGTTCCTTGGGGCTACAATTCCTTCCTTCCAGCATTCCTAAACTACAGTGATTCTGTATGATGGTGTGGAGACGTACTCTGTCTCTAAATTACAATCCACCTTTTCAAAAGTTTTCAAAACTAGAGATGGCACTGACATTTGAGAATCTAGAACGGGACAGAATATACAATCTGGAATATAATTTCCTTCCCCTCAGCGCATATACAGATATATTTTCCAAAACAAAAATACCACAAAGCAATTTACTAAATGATACAAAATTCCTGCAATACAAAGTCTAGTTAATGGCCTTATTCACTGTGTCTCAGAATAATTAAAAAACATTACTGCCAGTGACAATTACTTTGAACTTTATTAAATCTTGTGATGAACCCATCCCTATCAGTTTGTCACATGAGTGCTGGGAAGATTGCTCAATGCAATATCTTCTAACTGTCATCTCAGGAGCACTTTAGACTGTCCCCCATGGTGACCTTACTGACAGTTGTAAAAAAAAATAAATATCACTGTACGTGAAATGTAGATTTTTCTGGCTAATAGCATTGTTGATCTTTAACTCTTATAGTGCTGAGGATATTCTGCATTAGCCCTTTCCTGATTTGTTGCACATGTACCTCTGCTAACTGTTATAATTCAACCCATAGGAAACCAAAGCCTAGTAGGAGTAGGGTGTAATGGTCCCAAGTTGCAGGGATAGCACTCCCTTCAGGGGCTTTCAGTTGTATCCAGGCCTGGGCTCCTGAAAATCCACTCTAAACATTACAGAAGCACTGAAGGACAAGACACAGAGGTAAAGCTGAACTCTGAAAACATTTCCAATATTCAGCTCGAATTCTGACTGAGGATATTCTTTAAAAATACAAATAAAAAGCCTCAATAAGCTGCCAGGGTCTTTAAAAAAAACAAAACAAAACAAAACAAAACCCCAAAAAACCAAAATACATTAACTTCAAAGACGTCCTTTCATTTAAGGCCAGCTGAAAACAGTAGCCATTCTGGTATTAGACCTCATGTAATTAAAAAAAAGGTCCCCCATAAAGCTAGCTCAGCTGACTCAGCACTAAGACAGCACAGATACTCTCCATTCCTCAGGCATGGAGAGATTCCAATAGGAAACAGTAACAAATCTTTGATGGCAATAACCTTTTAAAAGGTATCCTCAAGAGCTTGTCTTTGCCATTAGTAACAACGGTGCATTGTATAGAGATAGTAAGCCAACCTGAAACTTTTGAATTACAGAAACATCCTGAAATTGCATTTAAATTCAAATAATCAAATGCATATAATTTTGAAACTTAATTAACTGATTTTTCACCTGTCTGCCTAAAATGTGACCTCTTATTTTGGTAAATTCTGTTATAATTTTTTTCTTGCTCTTTCAAGAAACTGGTCCAAAGTTACCAATTATTACACATAGTTATCTTTTATGTAAATTATGGAACACAGTGGGCTAAACTAACATAGTCCCCAACTGCTCACATCACTTGGGAGCAGACAGCTCAAAATTCCACAATGAGAAAGTCCATTGTTTAAGGACTGAGTGCATTTCCTGATTACACTGTGTTTCAAGATTTGGATGAGTACCAAGTATTAAGACCTTTGTCTTCAGTATGGAATTGTGAAATCTCAATGAGTTTTTAAATCTGCAGATAACAAAGCTTGCAGGGACTACAAATAAGCTGGAGGACAAGCTAGGAATTCAAATGAACTTGACAAATGGGAAAGTAGATGAAAAGCACAGGATGTTAATTCAGTAGGGACAAAGGCAAGGTTCTGCACCTAAGTATGAATAATTAGCTATGCAAATGTAGGACGTGGATCAAGTAGTTAGCAGTTTTACAGAAGAAGATGTGAGGTTTGTTGTGCATCAATGATGAACATGAGTCAACAATGTTACACTGTTGAGTAAAAGCCAAATAGCCCCCTCAGACAGTTGAAAATGAAAGAGAGTCAAGATTCATCAGGCAATCTTTCCCTATAGACAGAACTGATAAAGCTTTGGCTGGAACATGCTGTCCAGCTCTTAGCTTTGATTTCCAAGAAACATGGACAAACTGGATAGAATAAAACAAGGGCAATGAAACAGCCAGGGTTTATTACCCATGAAGAAAGACAGAAATATTTGGAATTGTTTAGCTCAAAGAGGAGAATAAGGAAAATTATGCTGATGGTCTATAAGTATGCAAAAGTATTTTGTAAAACAGAAGTGATTAACATGTCTGCATCTGTGGTCTATAGGATAAGAAAAACTTAAACTGCAATAATAAGGATTCAATTTCCTCTCCAGAAAATAAGCCTCTACTTCATCCCTTCAGGAGTGATATGGACATCATATTTAACATGAAATCTTTAAGAACAGGTAAAAGAAATGGCTGTTAGGAATATAGAAGGTGCAAAGGATCCTGCCATAGTACTTCTTAAAGTCCCTTCCAGTATTGTTTCCTATTAAAAACCTAGCAACATTTAGACATTGACTGACAAGTAGAGACATTTCTCCTGTAACTTTTTCCTAGTTTTCCTTAATTGTGGCAGAAGCATACAGGAAGGAAACAACTGGCTCAAGCTTATAACTATTATTTGGTATTAGAGGAATTGGGTCAACATACTACAGTTGGTTCCTCTGCCTTCAAATGAACACTGAAAAATTATATCTAACAATTTAGTCAAAGCAATAAACTGACACTGCTGATTCTCATCAGTTAGCTACTGTTTTATTTTATTCCCATGAACAGTGTTTAGCATGCCACCTCTTGAATAATGAAGGCACATGACTGGAGTATGGAAGAGAAGTAGCACTTTTAACGGAGTATGCCTCTATTAAGGGACCAACTCATTACTATTTCCAGTTAAGAGAAAGAGAAACCTTGGATAAAACACTGCAATAATTCCGAAGTGATGAAAGGAATGAAACTGGAACAGAAAAGAGTTTCTCCAGACTTGCTTTACAAAGAACACATTCTCTAGTTTTTTGCTTTGGTTGCTTTTTTTTGTGGGGTTGGNATCCAAAGTTTGTAGACCCATCACACCACATAACTAAGTGGATTACATTACAAATTAGGTATTCTGCTGCAAGGCAGAAACTTTGTAGAGATGGTATAGACAGTGGAGGACAGTAAATTACAGGAATAAATGGTAAAGTTGTGCCATTCCGTATTACAAGAAAAGTGGTTGCTTTCTAGGACTATAGCAAGTATTAAATGCAGAAGCCAGAATGACATGGAGAAACTTGGGTCTTTTTTATAGTATATAAGCCATCTAGAGAATGGATTTAACTGCCTCATGAAAGGGTCATTCTAGAGCAGAAATAATCTGTCAGAGGTAAATGGCACAACTGACAAGTGAAGCCAAACATAAACAAGCCTTGAGACTTAACATCAAATTAAGCTTGGAGTTATATTTATTTAAAAAACAGAAATATACAGAGCTGCATTTCAATAGTAAGGGATTATTGTGTGCAGATGGTCTGTGGTCCTGCAGCAGTATCTATATTTGCTATTGCAGTTTGAAAAAAAAAAAACCCACCTGTGATATTGTTTTGAATCTTATCTTTCCCATCATCTACATTCCTTTCCTTGATAAGTACTGAGGATCCTTTAAGAAGAAAAATTACCACCCAAAATGGTCAAAAGTCTTGTACAACAAATGGGACAGGAAGAAGAAAATTTAACTAAAATTCAACAAAAGATAATGCCAGGCAGCCAGCTACCGATCTTCACACAATATTTTATCGGGTATAATTTTTTGTAAATTAAATTTCTGAAGGGAGTTTGGGTATGTAAACACAGCAAGAGGTACTTAGTTAATCCATAAATGTATTGTCTTAAGGAACAGTTCTACCACATGATGTTATTTAGAAATCTGTGAGGCTTTTAGAAATTCAAAATTTCATTCTGCAAAAGAACTGTAATTTCTGTTGCCCTGTACTTTCATAGTATCAAATTTCAGGATACCTATTGGCAAAAATATTAACATTGATTCAGATAAAATGTAATTTATTGTTGAGAAAACAGCTAGACAGAGATTAGACTTCAGGACATATCCTCCTCTTGATACATGTGCTTAATTCCTCTCAGCACTAAAGGGTATTATTTGCATGTTTCAGAACAGACGATACGCCTTTCAACTTTACTGTAATATGCAGGTTCTCTTAAAAAAATGAGTAGGTGTTAAATACAAGAGCATTGTACACAGTACTTAAGATTACCTAATGATACAAGTAACATAACTGCAGCACGCTGTGAGAGTTCAAAGCATGGCTAAAGGAGATTTAAATCAGCAGCAGACTCCATCAGATACCATTTGTAAGGCCATCAAAATGTTTGTTCTTACTCACTTGTGTTTTCTGTGTTCAACTAAGAGATCATCTCTTTTATCCCATGTATCAGGGCCAAGTCACATTCTCCTACGTTAGAACTTGCCAAAAATCATGCAGTACAAAGAAATAAATGACATCAGCAACATCTCTGTGCATTAAAATGCCTAAGTCATTGTGTTAAATACATAGAGTGTTTGCATCATGCTTTGAAGAATTAAATTATGAGAGGAAGCCAGTATTGGTATATTATTTCTTCACAGAATCATAGAATTGTCTAGGTTGGAAGGGAGCTTTAAGATCATCAAGTCCAACCTAACGCTGCCAAAACCATTACTAAACCATCTCCTTAAGCACCACATCTATCTGTCTTTTAAATACCTCCAGGGATGGCAATTCCACCACTTCCCTGGGCAGCCTGTTCCAATGCTTGATAACCCTGCCAGTCAAGAACTTTTTCCTAATATCCAATCTAAACCTCCCCTGGCACAACTTGAGGCCATTTCCTCTTGTCCTATAGCCTGTTCCTTGGGAGAAGAGATCGACCTCCACCTCTCTACAACCTCCTTTCAGGTAGTTGTAGAGAGTGATAAGGTCTCCTCTCAGTCTCCTCTTCTCCAGGCTAAACAACCCCAGTTCCCTCAGCTGCTCCTCATGAGACACACCTCCCCAGGTATGCCTGGAGGTGGCGTGCCAGTGTCCGTGGGACGGAATGCTAGTGAGGCCCCTCGGTCTGCTGACTAAGCAAAGGTAGGGGATGCAGATTCATGCAGCGGCAGAGATGTGAGGGTCATTGACGAGTTAGAAACTTCAGCCACGCCTGGGAATGGTCGGGTAGGAATTAGGGCTTCTCCCAGTAAAAAGAAGGTCCAACTGAAATGCTTCTATACTAACGCATGCAGCATAGGCAATAAACAGGAGGGGCTGGAAGCCATTGTGCAGCAGGAAAACTATGATGTAGTCACGGTCATGGAAACACGGTGCGATAACTTGCACGACTGGAGTGCTGCAATGGATGGCTATAAACTCTTCAGAAGGGATAGGCAAGGTAGGAGAGGCGGTGGGGTGGGCCTGTATGTTAGGGAGTGTTATGAATACCTAGAACTTAATGATGGTGAGAATAGGGTTGAGTGTTTATGAGTAAGAATTGGGGGGAGGGCCAACAAGGCAGATACCATGGTGGGAGTCTGTTACAGACTGCCCAACCAGGATGAAGAGGCAGATGAAATATTTGTATTGGTCACTAATTTTAAATAGCCTTGGACAAGTAACTCAATAGTAACTCTCAGTTTGTCTCTAATGGATATGAGGTTTAACTAATGATTGTTCACTATTTGGGAGCATCAGTAAAGAGTAATATAAAAATGCAAACCATTTTCTTAGGTCATACAACTGGTGCACTAAAGATTAGATACAAAGTTGTGGTGATATTAAATATGAGGTAAAACACTTACAGTATGAGTCAGGAATAGATACAGTAATGAGAGAAAATGTAGGATGTAAGAATAGCTATCATATTTTCAAGGACCTATCAGTTTTGGCCTCAATACTGACTGTGGGAGAGAATCCAAAGAAATATTTTGCTAACTTAAGACCTAGTCATCTCAGATGCAGCCCCAAGTATGTTTATATCCATGGCACTCCAGTACTGACCAACTGAGATGTCTTAGAGAGTGACTCTGAAAGCATCCAAAGTAAATAAAAAAAATTGGAATTTGACTGTCAGTCTGTTTAAATGCCTGACACTGTGCAACTAATCAAAGTTCTGAAGAGGTCCGCTTAAAGCAAGAGAAAGCTTCATGCCTCCTCATGTCTTACTATATTAGCAATGAAGCAATATGTTACACTTACCTGAGATTATAATCTGGTCCAGAAATGACAAAAATTTAGAGAAACGTGAAATATTTGATAGAGTTGCACTCTTCCCGGAAATGTTATTGAGTTGAATATCACACTTTCAGGAGGAAGATTGAAAGGCAGAGCTAAGTAGAAAGCTTTTCTAAATAATTTTAAAGATATCCTACTATCACCACAATAGAGAAACTATTATGGAACTAGTTTTGCATCCCACCTACATTTAGTCACAAATGAAAACATATAAAAGAAAACCCCAAACCCCTCAGGTGACATTTTTAACAGGAATACAGCTTTTGAAATGTAAGAAGCAATTTCACAATAGTATCTGGGAGACAAAATATACAATTCTTTTCACCCCTTTTCAAGAAGGGAAAAGAACACTTGCTCCAAAACTTACACAAAACACCCTAGTTGTGCAGTAAAAAAAAAATACTTAAAACAGTATTCGGTGCACTCAATTGGCAATGTCAGCTCCTGCCCTGAGGGATGCTCAGGTTGCCGGACTCCACACAAGGGGCTGGCAGAGCTGAGGGAGCAACATCCCCTTCTCTCTGGTACAAACCTGGGGTGGGTTGCCCTTGGCTGACTGACAGGCACCCACCCACCCATTCATGCCCTTCCTCTACAGGGCAAGGGGGAGAAGATGAAAAAGCCTATGGGTGAAGATAAAGACAGGGAAATCAACTTACGTATTTCTGTCATTGACAAAACAACTTGGGGAAAACAGACTGAATTTGTTGCCAATTAAAATAGAGGCGGGAAGTGAGAAGCACCGGCAAAATTTAAAACACCTTTCCCTCCCCCTTTACCCCAGGCTCAACCTCCCTCCCACATTCCCGACCCCTCTCCCTGCCCTCCCCGAGCGGTGCAGTGGCGTTGGGCTGAGGGTCAGCACACAGCAGTACCTCCCGGCAGCTCCTTTCTCCTCACAGTTTTCCTCTGCTCCAGCGTGGGTCCTCTCCCAGCCACAGCTCCTTGGGGATAAACCTGCTCCTGCGTGGGCTCCTCTCCACGGGGCACAGTTCCTGTCAGGAACCTGCTCCTGCACAGGCCCCTCACCGCAGGGAGCAGCAGCACCCCCTTCTTCTCTCAGCTAGGTGCTCACAGGGCTGCTTCTCACACTTTTGCCTTGCCCTCCTCACTGCCTGAAGGGTGTTTTTTCCCCTTACTTAAACACAGTTCTCCTGAGGTGCCACACCGGTGGCTGAGGGGCACAGCCGTGCCCTGCACTGCGGCTGGAACCGGCCATGTCTGCTGTGGAGCAGCCCGGGCCTCTCCTTACAGGGGCCGCCCCGCAGCCCCCCTGCCGCCCACACCTCGCCACGTAGGCCCAGCACAGACCAGGAAGGCCCATGGCATAGGCCTGGACTGCTGACTCGAATCCCACCAGCAATCTTCATAATTTTCAAACGGGGGACCTCATCTGAACGAGCAGCCCAGGAGACCCACAGAAGGTGGCCGGTTCCCTCTCCCGCCCTCCCACCACACCAGCAAGCAGCCCCTTGGCCTAAACTGCGCCTCAGCAGAAGCTGCTCTTAAATCATGGCGTTAACGCTTTCCATGTATTTGGGGTATTTCTGCTTCCTCGCTTCAAACTGAAGCCCTAGAGGTGATCCCAAGGTTACTGGCAACCACAGCGCTCGGAGGAGGAAGGAGCTGTGGATATCGGCGTACCGTTTAGCAAGCGGTAAGTGCGGATGAGAGAGATCCATGCCTTTCTGGGATACCATCTCGCTGCGTTTTTATTCAAAAAAAATTCAATGCCCCTTTGATGCCTAACCAAACTAGCAATTAGTTGTCAAGGAACAGCTAAAATGGCAAAATAAAACCTGTAGATTTAATCAGCATTTCCATGGTAGCTGGAATTATGCTGCTTAATGGCTAGAATGGGTTGCAATAAAAATGAGTTGACTGCATATCCCCAAAAATTGATTCCTGGAAGAACAGTCAAGCACAATAGCTTCAGGAAATAACATTAAAAAATATTAAGCCATGGGTCTCTCAGTTGCCTTAAAACATGGGCATAAAATCTAAATCTTTTTAGGAGTATACCAAATACGGCCATAGATGTAGCTGGAGAAAATAAATTTAGAAAGGGAGATCGTTTGGAATAAATCTTCAGAACAGCCTAGCTGACTGACTTTTCATAAACACTACATTTTCTGGGGGAAAAAAATGTTTGGTTGTTTGGGGTTTTTTTGGTGAAATATCTCATTGTTTTCATTTTATAGCCACAGACAATAGTATTCTCTCATCAGGACAATGTACACAAAAAAAGGAAAAAGATTTTGATAATGGTGGGATCCACTTCATTGAGAAGTTGAACAAAAATGTCCTTGAGGTGGTGCTCTGATGAATGCTGGAAGTTTAGATGTGATGTTAAACCTGGACTGTTGCCATCATTCCAGATATGACAGACTTAAATTAGACATAAAGTATCCAACAATGTTTGGAAGATAAAACTATTTGATAAACAAAACTGTTGTGTCTAGGTTACCAGAGACACTCAAGCATCTCAAGACACTCCCAGCATCTCAAGAAGTGTGTGCAGATCATGTTTACAACTTTTTTGGGTGAGTTACTATGCTATAGAGGTTCATTCTTAGAGACTTTTGCAGTTTGACAATTAAGCTTTTCATATCTCAATATGTTGTGATTTTAAACAATGTATTTGGAAAAAATAATAATGGAAATTGGTATTCTTTTTGCATTTCTGCTTCTGGATAAGGATGTAGAAAATACTTCCATCATGCAAATTAATCTTTTGGAGAGACGTGACAGACTGGTGTTAACTGTCTGCTGTCATATTTTAAAGCAATATCTCATTTGTCTTTAACTTTTATAAGCACTTAAATCTATTATTATGTTTAAAAACAAAGTAAATAGAAAAATAAACATTATTAGCTTTACCTACATGTTCATTTTATGTTGATAATACTTGAACACCACATTCTTCACAAATTACAAGCTCAGTGGGTCTGTGCTGCCACACTTCCTTGAACTTCAGAGCGTACTGCTGCCTTACGTCCAGCTGCTTCTCTCCAGGTGCCTTCCTGCAGAGATGCCCTGTAGCCACTCTGCCCCAGAGCTGTGTTGATGCACGGGTTTATTCTGGCCCTGGGGTATTAACCTTTGCTGAACTTCAGGAAGTTCCTGCTAGCGCACTCCTCTAAGTTTGCTGATGTCCCCGTGAAGGTCAGCCTTTGCTATCCATTGTATAGACCATCCCCCTCCGTTTTCAAATCATCCACACACTTCACACGAGGGTATTTTATCCCATCATTCAGGCCACTACTGGAAACATATCTTAGGCATCTGATCTTAGAGACAGAAGTTTGAATGCAGGATTTATGCAGGGTTCACTATTTAACTTGAGGAGTAATGTTATTACACTTTCTGCAGCAAGGAACTATGCCATAGACTCAAGATACAGATAAGTAGCAACTGAACAGGATTAGAGTGGATGAAACCATCATAGAAGATGAAACACCTTTTTCATTAAATAGATGAAAAAAATCAACGAAATTTCGATATATTGCTTTAGGAAATGTGAAACTTTTACATAACATGATATATTATTCACAATTCTGAGAAACATTTTTAAAGGCTAGTGATAGAAACATGTCTGGTGTTCAAAAGCTGAAGCTCTAGGAGTAACAGGTTCACATTTTGTCATTGTCTGTATGATGAAAAAGGACAAGTGCAATAACAATACAGCAGATATTAGGATTTTCACAGTTAGCAGCCTGCCTGTCACACCCCTCATTATCTTACTAGTGTACAGATGGCTTTCACAATGTTTTTCCCAAGTATCCTGCAATACTGAAATGCATTCTATAAAATGATTTACCATATGTTTATAAATATTATGTACATAATCATTACGTCTTGGCTGAAAGAGAGGGACATTTGCATAAAGAAGCTGTCAGGTATCTCTCTAATGAACAATGTTTTACATATACATATACACCTTACAATTAATTGTAAGTGAAGATCACTACTGGGAGAGGAATTAAAGACAGTTGGTTCAGCACAGTCTGACAAGCTTCATATAGATTCATTGAACTAGCTAAACACAATTTGAAAAGTCAGTAAATGTAGTGTGGATACATTCTTTGCTGCTACACATACATATCCAGTCACTTGTCTCTTTCATCCCAAATTAATGTTTTGGGAATAGTATAACTACAATGACAGGTACTTTGAATCAAATACTGAAATCAAAACAGTAAAAATGAAATAAATATTTCAGCAAATGCCAAGTCTAAGGGCTGCAATGACAAGAACTTTTGGAAATATTGGCCCATCAAGAGAATTGTTCTTACAGATATGTTTAGTGAAAGATCTGGGCTAAAGTGCTGAGCTACCAGTGACTAAAGAGATGCACCATTTCTTATTAACAAATTAATTGTAAAGTTACTGTAGTACTTTGTAAGTCAGAAATACACAGAGTGAGATCAACAAGAGAAAATTAACAAGCTGATGGGCCAGCAAGAACCAAGTATGCAGAATGGATTGCAGGACATGGAGCAGGTAGATGCAAGAAAGGCAATTTTATCACCCCCCTGCCATGGCTGCCCCTTCTGCCAGTTGATCTCTTCTGTAACTCACAGGACAATGCTCCAGTTGAATTACCTGGTTTCTGCTTGGCAAAGAGAGTGGCTGGAAATCTGGCATTAACTTGTTACAGCTGTTGTTTCTTTACATTTTAATGCCATTGTTTATCATTACTGTTGCATTTACTATTGACTCCCTCAAGAAATACACATAGTTAGACCTGTATTAGTATTTTTGTATTCTTTGTAAAAAACTCCCTGCTCTTCTTTTGGGTAAATTTGCAAGCCAAAGTTAGAAATATCTGCGTTATCAACCTGTCTACATTTATATTTTGCATATTCTTAATGGTTGAAAGGATTGTCCAGAAAGGCACTGAACCTTGGTCTTGGACTAAAAAAAGAGGTCATCCCCATACATTTTAGTGCTGCTTTTTCTGATGGTTAATTACCTTCAGCTAAATATCCCTAAAACTGCTGAATATGAATTTGTTTTTATCTCTGCCTTTATCTTCATCTACTAACTCACAGAATTTTCTATTGTAAACAAGTCACATCTTTGTTTTGATCTGTGTTTAGGTAATGTTTTTCTCTAAAGGACTTTTGTTCTCTCAGTCCAAATAACATGATGGTGACTCTCCTCTGTGCAACTTGTTATTTTCTTTCACTGTATGTGTTCTGTAGTAGCTGTTAACTCTACATTGAGAGATGTCCCAGAATGGAGGTGCTGAATTACTAATGCACATGTAGGCATTCAGAAAATGTACTATATGAATCTCAAATAGCATCTAATTTGACATTATGGCCTATTCAGCATGCAGTTAGCCTTAGGTAACAATCACAGTCCACAGTCATGTTGTGCTAAGAATCGTACAATCGCTTTGTTACATTCCCTTTCTGAAAAGCTGTTGTTGCAGTCTAACACATAAGCCTGAAAGCAAAATCATCATGTTGGAAATTTCTCAATAATTATAAATCCTCTAGAAATAAACTAATACATATGTCATTTAACAAACAAGACCATTTTTGATTCCTGCATGTCTCTAGTCATCAAAATGGAAATATTATAGCTGTGTTCATCTAGTATGGAAATGCAAGTACAATATAACCACCTTTCATCAATACATCAGTCCACATCTTGAGAACTGTTTCAGGGGAATTCATGCCAGCGATGTGTGTGCTGAAACAGGTTACAGCAATCACTGTTAATCAGTGATAAAAAAAAAAAAAGACATTTTGTGAACAGCATAAGAAGCCAGACATTCTAGGATAAATTATTCAGAGCTGTCATTTACTTCCTTACACGTGTTCTGCAGAAACTTCCGTGGCGTTTCAGATGAGACGCTGCGAGAAAGGACACTGACTTTGCTCCTGAATTCTGTTTGAAACCTGCAAGGTGTATGGATGCCTGTGCCACACAGGCACGTCTAGGAAATGGTTTGGATGCAGGTTTTACAGCCTGTATGTACTAAAATGCATGGGTACCTATTCTACACTTGCAGGATAAAAAAAGCAGGAAGAAACCCCACCTACTTAATTAAAAATAAAATGTTTCACTAATGCAGCATCACTTTTAGTTTTTTCTCTCTAATTTAGTAATTACAGGAATCATCACGCCCTAAACTGACTCTTCTGAACATCAGACTTCCCATTGTGTGGAGTGGTTTGACATTAAAATACATTCATTGACTAGCTGCAAAGCTGAGACACCACACACTATTCCCCATGTATCTTTGTTTAGTGGCTCTGCACAACAGATGGAATTTTATGTCATGCAGCATTAGGCTACTGTTAAATTTTAATTTCAATTAATGGTCTTTATACTCTTTCTTTATGCACACCAGGGATATTTTAGGCATCCATTTCCCTTCTAATTAGCTTTTATTGCTGAATTCATTCTGAATCTCTGGAAGTCATTAGATTCTCAAACATTCGCAGCTGAATTTACTTACTCTCTAATAAAATTAATTAGTCCCTCACAAAAAATGGCTAAATTTGGTCTACCTCTATACATATAGGTAAGTACTGAATGTCTGTAGTTTCTATGTATCCTTTTCTGGTACAGTCTATTTTTTTAATATTGACTTTTATCCTTGTTATTAGCATCACTGTTTCTCAGGTTGATGCTTTGCCTACTTGACTGAAAATGAAACCTATTTCAAGGGCTTTGTTTCCTAGATTATGGCATAACATCAACTATACACTAATCTCTGTCAAAAAGCTGTTATGTATTGTGAGTTTCCTTAGACTATTGTGTAAAATTGCACAGAGCCTTAGAGCCTAAGGCACAAGTGATTTCCACAAATACTGCTTGAGAGACTCAGATGATGTAGGCTGATAAATTTTATCAAGTATAAAAAATTTTAATTGGTCTGTTTGAAAGAAGACAAACAACCGAGGTAATTTAAGGAAGACAGACGTCAAAATCTACTCTTTTTTTTCCAGTGATTTACTAGAAAGGGTCAAGCATTTTCATATTTGTGGGAAAAAAAAAAAAGGTCATGTTGCACACATATGTAGATTGCTTTTTGTGTTTTTTAACATTTGGATAGTTGCTTATAAAAAGTCTTGGGTAGCTTAGTGGCACAAACAGCATTAAGCTCTAATTTATTATTGTGCTATAACTATGAAAATTGAAGAATATACCTTCAGGGGAGAGGCAATGAAAGATTTCATATTGTATGGATTACAGTGGAATATTTATGACGCTAGTTAAGAGTCTGCGATGACTTTTGTTGTAACCTCCCATTTTAAGAAGCGTAAATTATATGTGTTTATTATATGGCCTCAACAAAAGTAATTTGTAAAATATTACAATATTTGCAAGACTCAGAATTGAACTTAGCACATAATCAGTTTCTTCTGTTTATGCTTTTCGTACTAACAACACAGAAACTGCATTACTTTTAGAAACTGATTATGAACATGCTATAGACTTTAATATCTATTCATGTATCTAAATAAAAATGTACGTTTATACTAGAGATGCCATATGTCACATATACATGGTTGTACACATACCGTTAAGGTTGTATTTACGGACATAGCAGTGCAGTGATCACAGTGTTGTTCTAGTTGTTTTGTATAGTCAAGCGCACCTCATGTAATTATTAATTTCATTCAAATCCGTCATTTCAAAGGACATGAGTCCCCAGACGTTACGCACTTTCCTCACAGACAAAAGCCATTCTTTATAGCAGAGAAGCAGCTGAAGTCAGGAGACTTTAGCTTACAGGCAACAATCTAAATACTGGTCAGAACCAATCAAGCAAAACAGAGTAAATGGTGTCACTGGAAGTATAATTGTTTGTGTAAGGGCTGTGGTAGCAAAGATGGTGGTTTGTTTCCTTGTCTAATTTGGTATTCCCATACTTACACCGAATTAACTCCAAATTCCCTTTTTGGTAGAAGAGAGATAAAAAGTTTTGACAAGAAAAGGAACTTCAGAAATCGTGTACTACTTTAATATTTTCCTGGTCTGCTCCTGTAGTAATAGCTGATTTTTTTTTTAATTGTCTATAGGGTATTTTTTTCCCTCCTGATATTTTTTAAATTACAATGCACATGATAGGCCCAAGACCGACAGTATGTGGCATGATTCAGTAAAGTCCCCCCTCATCTCGTCCCTGTTTGGCTAGTGCACGCTGTTGCAAAGCCCAAGCTTCTTCCATCTCTGCAGCAGGCCCAAGTGGACATGAACAAAAGAACAAAGCTGGCTTGCGTGCTCATGAAAATGTGTGCAAAATGAATGTACAGCTCAAAAATTGTACAAAGTAAGTAGACGCATCCAAAAGAAATGCTTTACATTGTGTCACAGTTTTGGTGCTCAAGCTTAATTTTACAATCCACTACCTAAAATACCGTCACTTACCTTACAGAGATGCAGGGAGAAAGAGGAGACAAGCTTCATCTCATAACAGAAAACCTCTGGAGAGGTGCTAATTATTCAAAAAGTGGGTTGTGGTCCTCCAAAAGGGAAGTACATTCAATGTTTCAGAGCAGACCAAATATTTTTTCTCCATCACATAAAAGGTACCTTACTCGGTTATTCCCTCAGAAAGGTAGAAAGCCCATGGCTCTTCACAGCCTCATAAACACAAGACAGATAGAAGGAAGGGTCCATAACATCTAAGCATCTCCAAAATTACCATTTACTTCATAAGGGGCAAGAACAGATGAAAGTGAGCACCACACAGCACCACAGTAAGGTGGCCGAGTAGCTACGCACTTTATTAACTAATTCAAACTAGCTGCCAAATTAACTAGTTAACTGAGTTAACAGAACACTAATGTGTCCTGTTTTTAAAAGCTTTTTTTTTTTAAGTCCCTCCAAGGTTGTTTCTGAAGAATAATTTTTATTATAGAATGGGTTAGGTTGGAAGGGACCTTGAAGACCACTGAGTTCCAACCCCCCTGCCATAGACAGGGACACCTCCCACTAGACCACGTCGCTAAAGCCCCATCCAGCCTGGCCTTGAACACCTCCAGGGATGGGGCATTCACAACTTCCCTGGGCAATTTGTTCCAGTGCCTCACTACCCTCAGAGTGAAAAATTTCTTCCTAATATCTAATCTAAATCTACCCTTTTCCAGTTTAAAGCCATTCCCCCTCATCCTATCGCTACACGCCCTTGTAAAAAGTCCTTCCCCAGCTCTCCTGTAGGCCCTCTTTAGGTACTGGAAGGCCTCTATAAGGTCTCCCTGGAGCCTTCTTTTCTCCAGGCTGAACAACCCCAACTCTCTCAGCCTGTCCTCATAGGAGAGGTGCTCCAGCCCTCTGGTCATCTTTGTGGCACTCGTCTGGGCTCCAGCAGGCCCATGTCTTTCTTATGTTGGGGCTGAGTACTCTCAGTATTCTGGAGGTTTTCCCAAATTTTCATCCTTTTCAAACATATTTTTATATATTTTTATATGTTATACTATTTTGTTCTATGGGTAAAAACTCTTTAATCATTCCAGGGGAAATGGGGAAACAGAAATACTTTCATCAAAGTCTTTCCCTCTGCTTAGAGAGAACTTCAGCTTAGATACATAATGGGCAAGGTTGAAAAAAGATCTTGAAACTCACTTGATCATAGACTCGTTTTTTTTTCTGATGAATAGTACTGTAAGTTAATATAAGAAGGCAGGACAGAAGTAGCTTAAAGAATTAGATCACTCAAGGAAATTAAAAGGCCAAATCTGCTTTGCCTTTATGGAACAACTGGTAGAAACAAAAGCAAGAATTATTCCAAATGGTATTTTCTTAGGTTTCTTCATTATCGTTTCCAGGCAATGCTTTGTCACAAGATTAAAACAAAAGTAAGTAAATGTATTTATAGAAAATGTTTAAATATGCGTGGTCATGAAGCATGGCACAACCTCATTTTATGTTATTCAGACTCATAAAATGTGAAATAAAATGATATTTTCCCTCAATTCAACCTTTTTTAAAAAGAGATGCTGACTAAAACAAAAGAATCATGCAAAACAGATGATTAGAATAAAAGGATCATCTGAAGTATGGGTGCTAATTGAAAAGCTTTCATTTTTTTCTCCAAAGCTATTATGTGTTTTCATCTAGAGTTTTTGTTTTTGAGATTATTTTTTGCATAAATACGTTTAAACAATGGGTAATACAGATTTATTTATGAATTTGTTAGACTGGAATTTTAAATAGTCTGAAGAATTCAAGATGGTAAAAAATGAAATAATAAAAAAATAAGCCACCTGCTCCAGTTAACATACCTAATTTCTTCTCTGCTTTATGTAGCCACTTTTCCCGTGAGCACATTCCACATGCAAAATTTGGAATGCCAGCGTATTTCCTCTGTTTTACTTTTTCAATACTATTTAGGTTTACCAAATCTTCAATTTTCACTTAATCCTCATTCAAGCGAAATTTTTTAAAAGTTGAAGATTATTAAGACTTACTGGCTAGCAAAGCTGGGTTTGGTCTTGTTTTTTAAAGCTGATGTATATCCCTGATGTACGTGCAATTTTTACTTTAAAGTACTGAGTTAACAGTTCCCTGAACTTTTTGAGCACTTGTCTTTGAAGAAACACACGTGACAGCATTTCTCTTTGAAGCACTCAAACCTGTTTCTGCTACTAGCGGGCTATATAGTCACTTCACCACGGAAACCCATAAGCTGTGACTGCGTGTCACTGGGACCCTTTCAAGCTTTTTTCCTTCTGCAGCTTTTGTTTGGGATTATTTTACTGTGTCAGTGATTAACAGGCCTCCTTGGATTGTCATCCTTTATTGCCTATTCCTGCCAGCTGCAAAAATACTGGCTTCCTTTTTTAATCATGAAATGAATTGTTGCAGGAATGGGGAATGCTTCAGTTTCCTCCACATAACATTCTCCAATCAGAAAATTATAATTTCTCAGATGCATTAGCACAATATACTAGGAAACAGCTGCATAATTTAACTTAATTGTTAAGCAATACCTCATTATAGCTAGACAGTAAATTCAGCAGTTCACATTTTTTGTGCGCCTCTCCTCTTTTCAGTGCTCGCATGATGTTCTCTTTCATCTGCCTTTCTGCTCCCAAAGGTGCTGGAAAAAGCCATATTTGCAATAAAAAGGAATTTAATCTTCTTTAAGAACCAGCTTAAATTCATGATAGATGCCTAAAATTCAAATTTGTAGGAAAGTAAGTCCTTCTGGATAACCCTGGAAAGTCTGGTAGCAGATATTCCTCCTTTTTTTTTAAAAATAAAACATAAAGAAACATCCAAAATCCAAGATAACTAAACATTCAGTTTTGAAATGCATCTTAACTTCTAAAGGACCATGATAACAGTAAATATTGTTCAGCAGGTTAGAGGTGGAGAGCTACAAAAAGAGCACAATTCAATGCAAATGTGTGGTGAGCACCTAATATATGACTTGTTTTAAGACGTTATGAGACAAGAAACCATTTGCATTCCCCACTAGTTTCTCTTCATCTAAGAAAATTCAATTGTTTGTATGAACTAGGTCAGGCAGTGTTGGCAGGCTAACACCATCTCTTCTCCAGACATTCAGTGAATCTAGTCCTTTATTTTCTTTCGCCTTTCTTTAACTTGCCTTACTAGAAGTTTCATCCTAGACCAGTTTCTTTAGTATTTATTTAAATTTTCTTCACTTCCAAGATTCAATTTCTTAATGCAGTACTTTTGGAATGAATTTAAATTTATTTATGTACTTATATTTGAGTTCAGTGGCCAGACTCAGCTAGTTGCACAGTGTATTCATATTATATGTGTATGTGCTGATTCTTAACTCCCCTGCAGGTTATTAATTTACGAGATTCTCTAGGTTGAGGGAGGAAGAAGTTCCACTCAGTTTCTGTATTAGATATATTTTGTGTTTTAAGAAATTATTCCAAACATGCATCACTTTTATTGCTGCCATTGTCTAACCACATGTTTAGGTATCTCTAAAATATTCATATTGTATCATAAAATAAACCCATAGTCATCTAGTAGAGTTGCTAGTAAATTACAGGTGTGTTATCAGCTCTTTCTGCTGCTGGTGATCTCTGCCTCTTTGGACCAGAAGTTTTCTTGTGTTCTGAATATGGATGGAGACTGCCTGTGCTATCACAACTATGAATGAAACACCTTGCTCTGTTTTTAATAGGTTATACATTTCTCTCCTATATTCTTAACCAAGGGTTCATATAGTATCCAGGAGAAAGAAAAGATTTTACCAAAATGGTGATACTCACCCTCCAGCCTCCCAGAAGAGATCATCTGGAGCATGACCTCTCCAAATGCTTAAAATAAAGGAGATAGCATCTTTGTTTGTAAGTCTACTTTCAGTCATGTGAAAAGCATGGGGAACTCATTTTGAGGGAGGTCAGAACTGTTAATATTAAGAACAACTGTTTACATTCCCCTCTGTAAGTTAGGACTATTATAGAGAAGCATTCCAGAGAGTAGGAAAATGTCAATGACCTTTCTTCTTGCCGGTTCTATGTAGTATGAGCAATCAGTAATTAAAGGTTTTCTATAACTATAACCAAATGTAAAAAACCCTGAAACTTTAACGTTCGAGTCTTTGTAAGAAGGTTTTAGGGTTTTGTTCCCTTTTTATTGTTTCATTTTGTTCCATTTTTTGTTCAAGGAGATTAAAATAAAATCACTTGGATACAAGAAACAGTAACACTAGGAATCTGAAAGTATTCAGTCAGAACATGTAATTACTGATAACAATCAATCATCCCTGTAGCTTCTGCTCTGTGTAATTCTCCACCCACTGAAATTCAGCTATTTTCTAATAAATGTTTCATTAAAAAAAAAAAAATATTTTTAGCATATTTATAACCATTTCATAATCAAATATTGGGTTTTTTTTCTGATTACTGCACATCTTAATATAGCCTGACTTCATTAGATAGATTTAAGATGTTCACAATACTGTAGACTGGCTTTTCTGCTAAGTAATATCTGCATCATCTGATTCTGATTTCACTGATATCTGAGTATTAAAGGCAGAATTACTGACACAAAACTGGTGTTGGTAGCAAATCAAATCAGTTCTGTGAAGTTTTGTTAACTTAATTGTTTGTTTCCCATACTGTGGACTAATACATAATCCTTGCTCTTTCTGCCTCATGAGGAAACAAAAGGGACGTAGTCGCTACACCTGGACTTTACATCCAGGGTCCGACAGTTCAGAATCTGACAAAACATGGTGAAAATACCTAGCTGTGTATTAATATGCAACTACACAATAAAATTTGCCTGCAGTTATCACTAAGGGGAATGACTAATTGTCTTCCTAACCTGGTCATCTAATTAAAGTAAACAGAACTATACTCATTACGTTCAGTTCTTAGGACAGCTGGTTATTTTCTGTTGATAATTACAGAAGAATAGTAGAGAAACAGGCTTGCCAGTGCTTGTGTGAGGGAAAGAGTATTTCGCTTCTGCATTAGGCAAGGGAAAGGAAAGTTCATCACAAATACATGGTGAGATTTAATTTTGAAGTGTATGATTTATACCAATACTATTTCCTTGCTACTTTAAAAATGCATTGTTTTATTTAGAAAAGGCATCAAAATAAGAGTAAACCTGTGAGGAATGAACACCTGCTATGAAGTATTGCTGAGATACAACAAAATAACTACACTGCAGATAGTTCATGGATCACACTGCCCTGGGATGCTGTAGGCCTGAGCAGGGTTTGAAGAGACCAGTCATTTGTCAGGACTTCATAAACGTCCACAGCTATAGAATGAATGTTTTCAATGTAAGATTAACCTTGGGGTTACAAACAGCCCCTGACCTCAGTGATGAGAGTTAAGGAGAAAAGCCCTCCCTGGGGCAGACTATCCTCTAAGCAGCAGTTTCTTGCCCTCTGCTTCCAACCTGCTGAAACGGGCCCTGTGGCTGTCGGGACTTCCTTCAGGTGCAGAGTTACATACTGCATATTCTTAGATGTATTTTATACATATACCCTAATCACATATTCTTAGCATGTTTGATATCTAGCGAATGCTCTGGTCATGTTATGGACAATTTTTGTTTGCCTGTTCCAAATAGAATGGTGTTTTTGACCAAGTCAGACCCCCATTAAGAGTATTTCTCAGTATGATTCAGCATGTCTGAACATGATGTAATGAAAAGAAAGCTGGAGAGGGACTTTTCACAAGGGCATG
Organism: Anarhynchus alexandrinus; assembly: GCA_008711295.1. Taxonomy (NCBI): domain Eukaryota; kingdom Metazoa; phylum Chordata; class Aves; order Charadriiformes; family Charadriidae; genus Anarhynchus; species Anarhynchus alexandrinus. Next base: position 396,803 of record VUYV01000085.1, on the reverse strand, counting down.
TAGTGGTAGGATAAGGGGTAATGGCTTCAAACTGGAAGAGGGGAGATTTAGATCAGATATTAGGAAGAAATTTTTCACTGAGGGTGGTGAGGCACTGGAACAAATTGCCCAGGGAAGCTGTGAATGCCCCATCCCTGGAGGTGTTCAAGGCCAGGCTGGATGGGGCTTTGAGCAACCTGGTCTAGTGTCCCTGCCCACAGCAGGGGAGTTGGAGCTAGATGATCTTTAAGGTCCCTTCCAACCAAAACCATTCTATGATTCTATGAATATGATTATGAGTTCACTGTTCTTAGTTAAAATTCAAAAGTAGTTTAGATGAAGAAATTGCACCTGTTTAACTGGGAGATGATCAGGTCTGCTAATGAAAAGATGTCAAAGAAGGACAATAACTTAGCAAATTGAAAAATGATAAAGAGTGACAGCTATTGTTTTTTAAACTGACTCCCCCCAGAAAACTGTTTGTCAATCAGGTGTAAAAATATTTACAAATGCTTCTAATAAAATCTGTGGGTCTCCTTACAACAGAAAAAAAATGTAGTCCTTCTGTGGTCAGTATAGCAGTATGAAATCAACATAAAACCAAAAATAAATCTGAAATGCAAAAGCTGAAAACAATTATTCAAACAAATGTAACTGATGCTTAATATGCTAAGGTAAACAATAAGTTTATTAGCATATTTTGCAGTTCCCTGATACCCAGCCGTACGTATCAACAAGGAACTGAGTCTTCGTTCTGCATGAATTAACCTTCATCTTTATCTCTCAGAGTTTTTGAATGGCAAACACTGTAACAATGATCGAGATTAAAATGTTAGCCTGAAGTCAGATACCTGATACAATGGATGAATCTTTAATTCACTTTTAAATTGCTTAAATAATGTTACATTCAAAATTTTCTGCACGGATGAGCATTAATTCATCCAGGAAAGAAATGTTGCCATGTTTAATTCAATAGTTTTAAAAATTTACTTATTAGAAGATTCCAATTTAGCATTTCCTTTGGTATTTTATGTCTTGCTTAGTGAGAAGATGCATCAACAGGCCGTGATAAAGAGATTAAACAAAGCTGTAAAAATTCTGCCCAAACAGAGTATTTGCTTTTATTACAATAGCTTTCTACACAGGCAGCTATGAAAAAAATGAATGACATAATTTGATAGCAGATTAACACAGTCACGGCCTCTGTTTCTGCAGCAGTTCACTGATGGGTAGGTAACAACTAATAAAGAGGGCTCTTGAAGCCTAGTGGGTTTAATTCTCTAATTTATCACTAATTTGACACTTAGACAGATGTTGTTCCTTGAAAAAATAGAAGATTGACCCTTGATAAGAAAGGCACTGATCAAAAGTCTTCTAAATCACAACCTGAAAGTCTCAATTCTGATCAATAAGGCTTACAAATGCATTTTTGTATTTTGAAAATAGAGAATGAAAAAATTCCCTGAACTGCTTAAAAATATTGTCCTGATTTGAGGGCCCAAACCACAACAAATGCGCTGACTTGAATAAACTGTCAAGTGAATGGTTCCATGAAATAAAACAAATCAACGTTAATCTGATTTAATATGATATTTACTAAGGGAAATATATAGGAATGCCCACACACTATGTGTAGAAACCTAACATTATTATCACAGAAGTTTTAGCTTTATTTCTCAGACACTCTTTAAAGTTAAGATTGTATAATTAGCAGAAATAGATTCTTCCCTACAAATCAGGGAACCCAACATTTTTATTTCTTCTTCTATAATTCAATTTCATAAATCTTCACATTCATTATAACAGATAACCCTCTAGCTCTCCACCTCCCTGATGCAGCCTTAGAAATCTTGAAGAGGGTCTAGTAGCAATCTAAATTGAGGGGTTTTTTAAGGTAATAGGCTATCCCAAATGGCTTGGGTAATAAGGAGGAAAAGATTTTTTATGAAGTTCAAGAACTTTCTTTCTCAGCTTCAAATTAAGATATGTGATTTTAATCACTGATGTATCCCTGCTGCTCTGCCAGTCCAGATTAAGTATCACAGCGCTCTTATGACAGTTCTTAACTGAGCTTTAGGAATCTTCTTCCAAAAGCAGTTTTTCAAGCTGGGAAATTATAAAGAGCATTTGGCAAGAAAGCTGTATCACATCCAGGTCCCAGATCCAGTTTTGTCGCAGGCACCTTTTTGGCCCAAAGGAATATGACGTTCAGCCACCAATACCAGAAGATTGTCTTTCGAACAGAGTACTCCAGGCTATTGAAAGCACTGGGTGAGTACCTTTCTGGACAGAGCTTTTTGAGTGTCATCTGTTACAGCATACTTCCTTTTGGTGTTAGCTGGCATTCAGCATCCATTGTTCTTACTTCATTTTCATACTTTGTTTAAGCATGATGCTTAATCTGTGAGGGGACAAAGATTCATTGGGACCCTCAACTTGCAGGTGCTTCCCTCAGCTACTTCCAGTTGCTGTTAGTTTGCTGGGTCATACTGATGCCACAAACCCTCTACTGTTGAGCATCCAGCTCTAAAGCAGCTTTTGTGATAGATTTACGCAGATAAGCAACAATATCAGAGAAAAACCCAAGCCATATAGCTTTTCTGTAGCTAATCATCCACGTCCTGGTTGTATGTCGATATCCAGTGTATGCCTGAGGAACCACAGCAGTTAATGCACCGATGAGTAAGTGCTTGTCTCACAGCCTGGGGCTAGGAAGTTAAGATAAAGACAAAGCAAATATGACTCTGCACATTACAAGATGGCTTTAAGGTGCCATTTGTGTATCAGAAATGCACAGTGCAACCCCAGATCAGCCATCTGAGGCAACAGCACCTCCCAATGAGCTGTCCTGAGAAGAAAGTGCCATGAACTCTATCCGCTGCTATGGTCCTACAGAAGGAAAAAAAGGAACCTTACGCTCAGGTTAGGAAGCTAGCCTTATGCTTAGGATATCTTCAGGGTATCTTTAGATCTCTCTTTTGGAAACTTATTGGTTTATAGGGCAAAAAATTTAGGACAGAACTTGAAACTACTGGGAGGATCTTTTGTTTGTTTTGCTTTTCTAAGCTTGAGAGAGTTCATATTGTTCAGCCTCTAGCAAAAAGATTAAAACTAAAAACTGCTCAAAGATTTTTTGCTTAAACATAGAAATTTTCAGCTATTGTTTACTTGTCTTCCCCTAGAAAAAATCTACAATAAGCTTCAGGTATACATTTAGGTGATGTTAGAAGCTTACAAAACATACTGATTTTTCCTAAGGGTTGATATGAACTTGGTTTCTCAGTGGGGTAGAGCTAAGAGTCAAAATGAAAATATACCACATGTGTCCAGAATCCTAAATATTCAATGCAGTATTTTTCCACTCTCAAGTTGTCCTACGCATCGTCACAGAGCTCACTATAAAACAGCATTGGGAATGTTTGTTTCCATGCACGTGCGCCCACAATTGAATCCTGTAACCTCAAGAACATCATCATCATTTATCTTCTTCCTAAAGTGGTCAGCAAGCTCAAAATGTATCTATGTGACATTTGACTCAGGCATGGGTTCATGTTCATATAGAAATATCTGTATATATATAGCTCCCTGTAAATGAAGCTTCTGTCCTCACCTCATTTTCAAACAGGCTTTTTGTTGCAGACGTAGTGTAAAGCAGGCACACCTTTAAGACCCAAGGAGTGTTTCATTGTGCCATGTAAATAAATGCTCCCATTCCATGTTAACTTGGACTTTTTTATCCCACTCCTATCGTGGGGTGTGTAAGTATAATCAAAGTTACAAACACACGGGTATTCACAGGGCTGCACTGCTCAGTGTTCACAGATCAGTGAACGGTGTGCTCCCGTTCAGCAGTGACACCGCTAAACAGCAGTGGAGATTCTCTAAGGAGAAATGCTTTTCTGAACAGGCAACCCACGCGCAGGAAGATGCACTAAGTGAGCTTTCATCAAAATTTTTAAATATTCTAGCTGACACAGACAGCAATCCTCCATTGTCACTTTCTTAATTGCAAAACCAAGTTAATGAAACTTAGGGTCTTGCAAAAGAAAGGGGGAAACAATGGGGTGTTTCTTAGTATCTATTTGTACTTCCTCTCACCTTTCAGTAAATGCAACTGGTTAGTACACAGTCATTCACCACACCACTTCCTACTGCTAATGCAATCCCTGCTAGCTAAGCTGAGAGAACATGATCTAGGAGAAGGGAGCCCTCCCCAAAATAATTTCTGTTACTGATATGTCCTGCTGTATTATTTCATGTTACACACCTCACTAAAATGGTATGATGTAAAGGCAGAAGCAGCATCTGCACCATCCTAGACAGGAAGCAGCGAGAAAATCTGCCTCACCTGCATCGGCATGTCTTCAGATGGTTGAGTTGGCTGCAATAAATGAGCCAGCACTGCTCTAGTTTGTGTTAAACCTGCTCTGTCACAACTGCTGACAGTCTGCACAGGCGCATCTGGCCAAGGTGCTCTGGGGAGAGGTAGGGCACGTACTCCAAACATCAACATTTTCTCCATGAGGTTTTGGGGTTGTTTTTTTTAAGTTTGGAATGTCCTGTGGGAAAGATCTATTCATAGCTCTGCATCCATTAGAGAGGAAGACCCACCTGAAGAAAAATGAGGAGCAAATAGCAATACAAGTTTTTGCTGTCTTTCCAGCCCTCTTTAATGTTTTGGTAATACATGACATTTATAAGAAATGTAACTATTTTCATCCCAAGGTAGTCATGTCAAAAATATTCTTGGAATAAAACACAAAAGGATAGGTACTGAACTTAGTTACTTCTTTTTTTTTTCAATTATGTAAGTTTAGTTTTGCAAAATATTTCTAAAGAATGCAAAGAAAACCATTATAAGTACTGATTTTTGTAATTAACAGCCAGGGCCCACCGATTTTGTGACTGGACAAGGAAAATTAAGAAATTCTTTTATTAGCAACTTGCTGTAATACAGCAATTTAGCAGTGAAAAAGAACAGTGCAGGTGCCGTATGTTAAGACCCTCTAGAGTATCTGTCAGAACTCAGGAAACAATAACTAAATTAAAGATTTTAATGCATTAAAATTAAAAAAACAAACCCAAAAATGTTTACTGACCTGAAACATTGAGGAAAATTAACCAGCAGAAGCAAAATCATCTTGTTGTACCATTTACATAATTAACCTAGCTTGGCTGAAGGCTTCTAAGTTATAAATAAAATAAAAGGATATGTTGGATACTTAGCCTGGTTTTCTAAACGACTTCTCCATATAATTTGCAGTTCCATTTTTTCTGTAGCTGCACATTCACCCAAAGACCCTGCGTATTCTCAGGACATACAAAAGTATTCTTGGCTGTAATTTTCATATTATTTGCCTGAAAAGTTGTGGTTCTCTGCAACAAAGGCTGGGAGTTCTAGGAAAAGAAGGCAGCAAGAAGAAATAGTTGACTGATATTATTTTACATCATAAGAATAATATGAGTCAGACAAGGTAGTCTCGAAAATACCCTCTGCTGTACCTAAGCTTATGCCTGAGAAGGCAATAGAGGTGGGAGACACAAAGCCACTGAAGGCAAAGAAAATCCCAGTTTTCTCTGACTACCCTCAACTCTGCATATGAGGAAGCACATTAAACCAAAGGAGATTATCTTCAAGAGAGGTGTTGGAAATGCTGCATTTTGTCACAACAAACGTTACCGGCATCACAAACAAAGTAGTTCCTATAATATTTTTAAGTCTTTGCTATTTCAAAAATTCCAGTTTACTGAATATTTCTTCTGTTTACAGTTTCTTTTTCAGACTTGAATAGCAGTCCAAGCAATAATAACTAAATGTTAACCTAACCTTAGAATTTAAACTGTTTGTTTAAATAGTGTACATTGACACTATAGGTATAAAAATGTGTGTTCTCAATTCATCGTTTTGGAAAGGTGTGGACAAAAGAGTATGTATGAATCACGGCCCCAGATTCCCTTTCCAGCACAAGGCCTTTCTGCTCCAGTGCAATTCGATGCACATCGGAGGTTCATGCCATGTCATGCATTTGAGTGCTGAATGTACTTGGTATGAAGGCATCTGAGGGAGAAACCTCTGACAGCAGCTATGATTTGTTTTTGGCAGCTAGGTATCTCTTTATTCTTTGAATCATAGAAATATGTCACCTTTTAAGAAGGAAACATTGTTTAAGTCAGAAAAAACCCCTTTCTGCATCTCTGTGTATACTAAAACTGTCACTTCTGAAATGAATTCTCTTCCAGAATAAGGGTAATGACTTCTCACCTCCTCAGTTTGATCCTCTGCCCTTTCATCATGGCTTGCAAAGGGAATGCAGCACTCTCAGCAGTACAACCATTCAGGGAAAGACCTAAAGAATGGAGAAGGCATACTAAAACTCAAAGAAAATTATTCTGACAAACCTGTGTTTCGGAGTCATTCATTTCTGAATCCCCTGCCTCCTTACTTAAAAAGTTTCCTTCTGCTCCATCACCTCTTTACCTGCATCTTTCGTACATGGCTGAACAGCCTCTCATTACAAACAGTATCATTTAGGGCAGTTTCTCTAATGTTGCTATCAAGGTGAAACTTTTTCCTTGGAGGCGTTGTTTCAGATCCATCTGCATTTCTTATCCAGGGACTCAAAACTTATGGAGATTGCTGTAAAACAAAGCTGTTTTCAAGATTTCTTTTTTTGCCACTTTTACTTGTCATCCTATAAAATAAATGTTTTTGCTTTTTAGTGATCTAGTGATCTTTTGACACAATGAAATGGATCCTTTTAAACTCTCTTTTTCCAATGCTAACAAGGTGTGTGTCAGTAAATTTCCACGTACATAACACTCCTTATAGCTGAACAATACTTGTGTGCCTGACAATAACTTTGTCCTTGTTAGTTCTAGAATTAGTAGTTTGCCCCATTCATCAGTAATCTTACTTCATCCATTCTGAGGCACAAGTTTCTTGCAGGAGTGCACAACCATTTCAGTTACTTTTTTATTGACCACATTCAAATTCAGAGCCTTGAAAATTCATCACTGGTCTGGCTTTTGAGTTATCCTTCCCATAAAACTGTAACAGAAGGATAACTGGTGTAGGAGAAGCACAGAGCATTTTCCTCTGCTAAACTGTGACTTTGGAACCAGGGACAAGATACTAATCTCATCACTCAACAAAGTGAAAGATCCCTCCCTTTGACTTTTAATACAGTAACACAGAATAATCTAAAATGTCAATATACACTCCTCCTTCCTTTCAAGGCTACAGAAGATCAGGACCAATTGGATTACAGAGAGTACCAACTTGGTTTAGGATAATGCTTTAAGTACACAGTGATAAGCACGATAAATAGGAAACTATTTCCACTGGGACACCAACAGAAGACGGCATAGACTATAGAATATAGGCTAGAATAATGCACCATCTCCCTTGTTACTTCACACCCCTGCCCTGCCACCAAAATTAACTCCTGAAATGTACTCTTGGAACTACAAGAACAACCACTTTGAGTAAAATATTTTAGTTTCTTTTTTGGAGTTCTCCTGTTCTTCAGAACCAAAGAGGTTTCATTTGAATTTGTGGTTACTGTTATAATGGAGGCCATATACAATTGTCAGAAGGCAAATGCAGGGTCTCAATTTGGTCAAAACCAGAATGTGTCTATTTTGATCTCTTACAAATATTCTGAACTGATCTATTAATCTGTAAGGCATTTTTATCTTCGAGACACATTACTCCAGTAGGATTGATTCACATTCTGTATCCACAAAATGGTAGGGCTGGTGTTAGGAACAGCAATTTAATCAATTGCCCAGTGACTGAGCCCATGTGTGCAATTTCTGTACAATGAACTTAGTGCGTCATTTTAATTGAAAACTGTCTGATTAGATAATTTACAACCAACGTTTACAAATTTGATGGCTGAACCTAAACTATGTGAAAGGTTTCTTTTTTAGTCTAATTTCGACTTGTGTAAAGTGAAAGTTTTTAGCTTTCCTTTTTTTTTTTTTTCCTGCAAGAGAGTTATTGGTCTTCAAACAGCTGTAATTAAGGATGCAAGCAATATGCAGAATGAGAATGATTTACAGCCCATCAGCTTTGTTCTAAAGCAAAGGCAGAAAACAACGACATGTCGGTGAGAAATTAATTTCTTTAGGACAATTAATTATTAGGCCCTGCATGCCAATAACAGTGGAATAATTCATGTAAGAAAATACTTTTATAAATTGTTAGATGACACAGTAAAAAGCTGATTATAATACAGTACATCATAACAAGTGATTGGCCTCAAGAAGGTTCTCTTCAGCCCTCTGCTACACACTTGCATATAACAGAGTGACTGGGTGTTTGGCATGTGACTTTGTGGGTCTGGACTAGTTTATCTTTAAAGGTCCTTTCCAACTCAAACCACTGTGTTCTGGTGTTGATGTGATAAAACTACTGAGAATGTTGACTAGGTGAGAAAATTATCCAAATATGTCAGCTTTACTAAACTGCTGTTTTCAGCCTAAGCTCATTCTCTATACACATTGTCCCTCTTCCCAACAGAAATGAAAACAGTGAGAATCTCCAAGATGTCTTTCCAAGATGGAAAAGATAAAAATAAAAGTTGTGGAAAATATAGGTCATAACCATTTGCAAGATCAGGGCCCTATTTGTAGAGAAATTAAGAAATTTCATACACCCAGGAGATCAGCTTCTCATTTTCTATTATAACATTAACAGTCAATAGGAGGAAATGGATCTTAAGTTAATTATTACAGAATCACAGAATGGTCAGTGTTGGAAGGGACCTCTGGACATCATCTAGTCCAACCCCCTGCCAGAGCAGGTTCACCTACAGCAGGTTGCACAGGATGGCATCCAGGCAGATTTTGAATGTCTCCAGAGTGGGAGACTCCACAACCTCTCTGGGCAGCCTGTTCCAGTGCTCTGCCACCCTCAAATTAAAAATGTTCTTCTTCTTTTTTAGATGAAACTTTCTATGTTCAACTTTGTGCCCGTTACCTTTTGTCCTATCACTGGGCACCACTGAAAAATTACTCTTCTTGATGCATCCCAGGATGTCATTGGCCTTCTTGGCCACCAGGACATATTGCTGGCACACGGCCCTCCTGTTGTTCACCAGGATTCCCAGGTCCCTTTCCACAGAGCTGCTCTTCAGGAGGTCAGCCCCCAACCTCTACTGATGCATGGGGTTATTCCTCCCCAGATGCAGTACCCCACACTTGTTGACCTTTGTAAGGTTTCTCTCCGCCCAATTCTCCAGCCTATCCGGGTCACGCTGAATGGCAGCACAGCCTTCCAGCATGTCAGCCACTCCTCTCAGTTTTGTGTCATCAGCAAACTTGCTGATGGTACACTCTATCCCTTCGTCCAGGTAATTGATGAATATATGGAATAAGACTGGACCCAGTACTGACCCCACTTGTTACAGACCTCCAACTAGACTCTGCTCCATGCCTTTGAAAAACAAGACTATTCTGTGTGATAAATTGAGAAGCCAAACTTTGAGCCATCAAAATCAGCTCACTCATTGCTTTTGCCACAGAGACTTTTATCACTACCCAACAGCCAGAGCACTTATAAACAGTAATGCCTAATTCATCAAGTTGTGCATTTCTGGACAAAGTTAAAGTTACCAAGAATCACTTGTTTCCACTAGAGCAACATGGTCTAGACCAAACATAACTGCTTCTGTAGTCAAACAAAATGGAAATTCTCCAAACCAGGTTTGGGTTTTTTTCCTTGTTTCCCCCCACCTTCCTCTCAAAATCAGCTTCTGGAAAAAAAACTAAAAAGCCAGAAGTCAGCAAAGGAGAAGGAGCAGAAAGTACAACATAACCAGACGTTGTTCTGAAATCACCACGAGGAGGAGGGGAACTAGAAGCTAAATGTTTTTTTTTTATCTATTGTTCAGAATAATGCCAACTTTCTAGGTGCTACAAGCTTGCTCCAATAAATGTGATGTAACTATACAGAAAGACAGGTGGACTTAATTCAGATCATATTCAAGTATATTAAGTGCTTGAACTTTGCATGGTTTTAAGAGCTTCCTAGCTTCAAAAGCATTAAACTTTCCCTATAAAGGAGCCAGGCTATCTGCTACTTTTAATATCCTCCCTTTGAATTCTTCCTTTGCCAGCTAGGACTTGGCCAGAGTGAACCTAAGTGAGAGAGTTTTAATATATTAATACATAAAATGCAATTTCAAGTGAGAAAGAAAAATAGTTGCTTCAGTGTAAGGAAAAAGCTTAAAGCCAGAAAAAAGTTTAGAAATGCAAATGGAAGCCTGGCACTTTATGTTTCCATGTTTCCTACAGCCAGAGTAAATCCCAGCAAATTGTCCTGGATTCTTGGAGAACAAAGAGAAAAGCAAAAAAATCCTAAGTCAAACTAAGCAGGAGCAAAAGATTCCTTTACTGAAGGTATAGGGAAAAATCAGAAGTGTAAACCCTGTAGCAGTCTGAATGCTTAACAGTGAAAAGGGAAAAACAGAAAAAAATAACATAGTTCCTGAAAAAGACAGAAAGTACCTGAAATTCCTTTACTGAGACTCATTTCAAAGCTACCAAAAATAAGATTTGAGACATGTTTTCCATATCTTGATATTAGATAGATCCATCTGGAGACATTTTGCTCTTTATTTCAAACGGTTTTAACATCCAGTTGAAACAAAAATCTAAAGATTCTGTAACCCAGAAATTTACTGTTTTTCTGCTCATGGTCTTTAATTTCCTTTAGTGCTTTCAAGTTTTGCACCCAAAATTAGAGGTTAGTTGAGCAAACATTATACATGTCAACATACCAATGCAAGTCACATATAGTCTTCAGGAATTCAAAATGAGTTATTTGTTAGAAAGACCAAAAAAACACCAGAGCTGTTCAGAACTTGTCTCCCAAAACTGAATCTATTTGGCAGGTTTCAGAGGTAAAGATTGTTCTTCTAAAACAGCTTTCATAATCCTGGGACAAAGCCAAGCAGGGGCAAGGTTTTAGAGTAAGCAGTGACCAATGGTTTATATTTAGTATGATTTTATTCTCATATAAAATTCAAAAATTTCAATTAGTTTGCCTGGTTTTCCAATATATTTTCATGTATAAGACTGTATTTAATGAAAGTCTTTTTAATGATTTTCAATTTTTTTTGGTATTCATATTTCCACATATTTGCCCTCAAAGGCTTTTGATGCATACTATAATCGCACAAATCTACTGGTACTTTCCTTAATCCTATTTAGGTGAATGAGTAAATGCTGTCTTGAAAGAGCATCTGTACAGGCCAAAACTCTGTCAAGCTTTTCACCAACATATATTTCATGCAACTTTATATTTTCTTTTTTCCTCTTTCACTGCTCACTAGCTTAAACCTTCAATTTCTCAACCATCATCAAGGCAAGAGTACCTTTCTTCTAACCCTGTTTTTATTTTTACAGTTTCAAAATTTTATTTTCAGTTTTTGAAATGAAAAGTATTGAAATAGTTTTAGTAGACCTAAGATTTAATATAGATAACATAGGTGTGAAGAAAGATAAGGTGCATAAGTTTTGATGTGTTAAGTGAGATTTTTAAGAAGGGTGAGCCATATCTTTCTTGAAAATAACTTCCCCTTCCAGGCAAGACCCCAGATTTCTTATTACTTTTGGAAATTTTGGCTAAGCAGTAGAGAGTGTTGGACATTTATTCAGTTACCATCTTAAAAATAGTGATTTTAATATTTAACTATTATTTCCCAAATGTAGAGGAACCAATATTTAATCCCCTACTACACTACTCCCCCCGCTGGCTAGTCATCTTCATTACAGATTATTACATAGCAGTCCACAGTAAAATAGGTGCCAATGAAAGAAGAGGAATTATGTCCCATACCACCTTTCATACAACAAAATCCTCTTTGCAGTAAACCTGGCAAAGATGTTTTATTACTAACATTACAGATGAAAATGTATGGCTTTATTTGGGGCAGGAAGGAAAAAGAGGAGAAAAGATAAGGGAAGTTTTGTGTTAATATATAGTATTTTTTAATAAGCATGCATTTACTTTGTGTGGTAAGGTAGTTACCAAAATCTAACACAGCAGATGAACATAATTTTTTGTGTGGTGGCTCTTCTTTATAGCATTGTGACTATTTTCTTTTTTATGGTCTTATTAGTTTTGTCAGATGAATGTGATTGATTTTTTAAAGGTAAGGGTCAGCGTGGGCTTTTACAGGAATTTGCCATCTTCCAAAGTTCGTTCTTGCAAGTTACTTTTAAGTCTCTGTCCTTTTCAGCCTAGCATTCTGTCTCTTGTTCAATATTTTCAAATATCTATATGCTGACGGGAACATATGACTTGATAAGGACTTCAACATATGGTCTGCTAACTCTTGACATCCTAATTCCACTTTAGGCCTATTGTAAGCTTAATATCGCGAATGAAGGCAAAGGTTTTCCAACACCACGTTCAAACAATTGCAAGTAAACAGGGAATAGGGCTGACCAACATATCAAATAACTGAACATTGAAAAGGTCAAAATGGTCTGATTTACAGTACTGTCATGTTGTGTGGGATGTGTGAGGCATTTTAATGCTCATTTCACATTCTACAATGACAATGTCTGTAATGAATAGGAAATGGCATATTATGAATTCATTCTTGTGATGATAATTGTAATGAGAATAGTGAATGGTACAACAAATCTAATCTATCTTCATGACAATTTGAAAACTGTAATCTGATTGCAATCCTGGGGTATTTTTCAGACACTTTCTAGTACAAAACCAAATACAATTAAGTGGCAAAAAAATATTGTATTTCCCAGATATGTTATCCCCATATTTATTGGAAAGTTGTGTGATCTGTGTAAATCTCATACAAAAAAATTTCCTTTAATTATATGGAAACTTTGATTTTCCTTTTATTTCAGCATAGTATGTTATAATTTATTTAAAGAACTTTAGAGGTCATCAACTCTAAATAATGCTTTAACAGAGGATAAAGAAAAGAATTGGAATAACTTGAGTTATTCCAATAATAATCAGATGTTCTGTATGTACAATAATAGGACATAGTGATGTATTGCATTTAATAAACCTCAGTGTTTAGAAAATCAAACTCTCCACTACAAAAACCAGATCTTAGTTACTTTGCAGATTTCAGAACCTTTTTCTGAGGAGCGTGAGGGGAAATGGGCTTTGTTCCCGTGAAAGACACAGCAGTACACTTCCTGCAAATTCAAAGGCAATAGTTTCTGTCCCCACAGTTTTACTAGAAACAGGAACCACAATATTTGCTTGTGCCAAGCTATTACAGTTTCTACCAAAAATTTAAGACGACCCCCCACCCCAAGCACCTACCATCTGATTTCAATGCTCAGAATTAAACATTGGCTCCACAGTAGTCTTTTGCAAAAATTAGACTGAGTGACCTTGCTGGGACCAAGACCTCATCGTTGCTTGCTAATAGATTCTGTCATCCCCTCTGTCTACCACTGACGACACTCACACAACACACCAGGTTTAAACTTCCTCAAACTGATCTCAAAAACCTGAATTTAAGTCCAAGGACCACTTCTCTCTGAGACATCTTGCCTTTGCTTCGCCATAACTTCAATGTTATTTCCTTTTTTAACCCTATTGCTTTCTTACTGTCTGGGTAATTGAATCAAGTCTACAGTGTTGCTCCTAATCCATGCTTGAAATCATGTATAGAAGGGCTCATTTAATGGATCATTGCTTGCTAAGTTTATATAGTATTGCTTGGCTTGCAAACCAGTTCTGTATGTATCTTGTTACACAGCTGATGTTCTTGTAACCATGCTGCTGTATCAACTGAAATTTATGTTTCTGCTTAAGATTTGCTTTAGGAATGATTTATTTTGTTTTCAAGAGTAATTTGTATTCCAACTGGGCCTATTCTAGTAAATGCAGAAAGCATTCTCTGAAAGGTTTACATAAGCAAAAATAAAAATTATAATGACAGTCTGTAATTTTCATGGATGAACTTTTAATAGAAGTGCTCTAGTAAACAGCGACAATTTGCATTCACTTGTAGAATTAAAATCACTTGATATGTTGATTGTATTGAATTAGTCACCTGTATAAGTCATGGGTGTTGAGTATTGAATTTTTTTAAGAGGTCTTTATTGATTTTTAAGGAGAAAATGTATTTAAAAGGTGGCCCACTAGTGTAATTCTGCTCATTATAAAGTGCTAAATAGCTGAAGGGGACTAAAAGAGTATTTGGAAAAAGAGAATCTATTTTTAACTAATTAGCTTTGAATCATTTGTCTAGCTAATCCATGTTTTCAATCTATGGCAGTATTTGGAACGTAATTGAAAACCAGCCTTCTAGTAAATGTGCAGATTGCCCTAAATAGGAAGGATTACAGCGCTTATGAAAGGGGACAGAAACAGCTGGAAACAGGTACTGCAGGACTGGGGGCATGACTGATGTCCGAGCGGTCACTGAGATGCCCTGAACATGTGCACATCTGAGCTAGTACCCACATTGCAAATCAGATGCCAGTCTGTTAAAATTGTAGGACACTGGCAGCTAGATTACGGCAATTCAAAATTGAGCCCTTAAGCAGAAAAATTATGTTGTTTCAGGTAGACTGTATCATTATGACTGGGATAGCTTTTTACACATAGTCGGTAAAGATGAATGACTTCAGTTTGGGAACAAAAACCCGAAATTATTTGGCGAACAATGAATCCTATTAAACTTTTGTACTTTCAAAATTTCAGTAACAATCTAAATGTTATTGGAATTTCAGCTCTTAAATGCCTTCTTTAGTTTCCCTATATAATTGAGTAGTATAAGAGAAAGAAATAAGCTTCCTGTTTGTTTGTTGTTTTTTTTATTTATACCAAACAAACATTGTAAACAAACAGCCAACATAAAGAATATATCTTTATATTAAGATGAAACAACTAAGTAGACAGTGTTCATTAATAGAACATGGTTGTTTAGCAGAAAGCCAAGAATTGGCTAGAAATTTAGAAAGCTATTGTGCTCTGCCAAACTTCACTTGGGTCAAAACAGAAAGGGAGCCAAAGCTAATGACACCAGGTCCAGCTGCATTCTTTCATACATCTACCTGCAAACATGGCTCTGAAAGTATCCAGAACATTTATTAGTTTCTTTCAAATTTCATGGCGTCAAATTACTTTTTGCAGACCATGCCTGAACTCGTCCCCCATCATTCATCTGTGCCTTGAAATTTTTAGAATTTCCTTGTTATAGTAGATGTGCCCATGTCCTCACAACCTGTTGAGTTAACTGCTTTCTAACATGGCTTTTTATCCCATATTAAATGTACTTGGAAATCAGGACAGTTGTAAAATGGTAATGTGTGATTTCTGGAGGATTATGCAATTGCTATAGTTATATCTCACTTCCTTTTAGACTTGTATTGTCTGAAACACTGTCATGGTGAAACCACCCAGTACAGTGGGTTTATGAAAACCCAGAGCTGAACTATTGTTAGTCTTCAGCACCAGAGGATGCAGCCTTCAAACAAAGATGGCATCCAAAACCTACTGGATCCACTTCACATAGAAAAGTGGCCTTTCATCTCAATATTGCTCTGTGTTCCTTTGTTCCAATATGATGCAGTGTATGCACTTAGTTTCCTTAGCCTTTAAAAAGAGGCAGGAATGTAACAGCAAATAGTTTTGGAGCTCTGGATCTAGTAGTTGTTGTTGTATTCACCATAAAACTGCTGTGCTACTTCCTGACTTCGAAGCACTTCATAAGAGATATTTATTGTTGTTTTCTCCCACAAAGAAAAAGAAAACTGAATAGAAATACTTTTAATTATCTGCTAAGATAAAGCAAAGGTTTTTGAGAAAGATTAAGTATCAAAACAACTCTACATTAATGTGAGAAGAGAAAAAACAAACAAATAGCATTTACTTATTTTATTTGTATTTCTAGACATCCTGCAGAATAGGCAGTCATATTTTAAGTAACCTCACTTAACTTAAAAATACAGTGCCTGTAAATAACACCTTAAGTACAACAAGCCCATTAAGATATAACTGAACATCAGTAAACAAGACAATGTAAACGCTCCCATACTTTGGTTCTATCTCTAATTCTCCATTACAATTTCCATCTCAATTTTCAAATAGGAGAACTTCCAATATTTACAGATCCATTACTTTTTTCTGCTGTCCTGTTAGTTCTCCATGAAAGAACTGTACATTTGTTATACCACTAAATAGAAGTCTTGACCACAAAGAAAACAATAGTAATATTGAATTGTCATTTTGTCTCCTTCCTATAACTTTCCCCCAATACATCCTTGTCTTTCTCATCCTTAGAAAGATGCTGTTGCTTGGAAAATTAGCTCCTACAGTCTAAGCCGCTATGACCAAGTCTGAAAAATCCATGCCATACATGATCTATTTTGATCAAACTCCACTGAAGTTAATGGAACTATGCTTGTTAGGATATTTCAGTGAAAAATGTTACACTGGAATATCCTGAAAGCAAACCTACTTTTTGCAAGGAATAAGTGTTGATATGTATTTAGCCAATAATATTTCTTGGCAGGAAGGGACTAGTATTACAGCATTTTGTGCATTCCTTTGGGACGCAAAAGTTTTTCCATTTAAGTCCTATGGGATCGATTCATGTAGAAAAAGTAAGCAGCACTGGGGATTTAAACTCAACTCTGAAATAAATGGGTTGTGAGCAGAACCGGCCAAGCGGAGGCTGTAGGGAACCTTTCTTCTTTGGGCATGCTTTTGCATGCTGCCATAGTTCTGGTTTTTTCCTGGGAGTTATTTCTACTCCAACACATGCAAGGACACAGCAGGGCAAGGAAATGCTGCAGTACTTCTGAAGACCCCATGTTATGTGAAGCTGCTCCAGTTAGAAGTTCACCCAGTCTTTGGGAACAGAAGATGGGACATTTTATTGTTTTAGGAACTTCCAAGGCAGGGCTGTACAGTTCCTGTTCCACTGTGAAGTTGATATGAATAATCTCCCTTTTCTTTCTCCCTCTGTGGTGAAATTACTTGTAGTGGGGGTTTTGGTTTTGGTTTTGTTGGGTTTTTGGTTTTGTTTTTGTTTTTTTCAGAAATGACTGTCAATCATATAATTTTCAGGAGCACCCTGCATTTTCAGTAACCACTTGAATAATAAGAGCTTGTATTGGTTTGTGCTTTTATTGAACAAGATCTCTCAGGACACAGCAGGCAGTTTAATGTCACTGGCCGTCATTTAACTACTTATGCCCTCTTTGATTCATTCCCTGATGTTGTAGAATTGATATTAATTTTTAAGAACTGGACAGCAAGATAAATTATTTTGGTTTTGTTTTACCTTGAAATAGTAAAAAGGTCAGAAATAATTTATCTTGGCATGACACAGCCTGACCAGGCAGACAGAACTTCCTGACAATTTGCTTAGGGAAAGTGCTGCTTGTTACCACCAGCTCAAACATCTGGATGTTGAACCTTAAAGCCCTCTCCCCCAGTTCTGTTTCTTTTTTAATTCTCCTTGGTGTACACTGATTTAAAGGGAGTAAAAGGTGTTTGAGTACAATGCTATTTTGAAGGAGCCGGAGACTTTAGCTATTTCCCTCTGGTTCAGTCTTCTCATCCTTTGCAGTGTGAAGAGGATTTGAATCCATTCTGATGTTAGGATTTATTTGACAAAATAGGAAGCCACACTAAAAGCTGTCTCAATCAGAAACACTAGGCCTGTGTTTTGCCATGTTCAGCCACAACATGCAAGAACACTCTCATCAGCTACCCATCTCCCATCTTCTGTTCAAATATAACTGCCTACTTCTTTTTGGATTTTTTTGCTTTTCCGTAGAAATTTGCTTGAAAGATGATATGAATGAGTCTGGTTTTGCAAGATGAGTCACAGTGCACTACCAACATTTTAATGATTTCAATTATTTACTAGACAATAGTAGAACTGGGGAAAAAAATTGACAGCCTGTCACAGACAATGCTAGCTAAGTTGTTTAAATCATCTCTAGGCATGTTCTAATTTAGCTCATTATTAATTTCCTGCCAGGAAATCACTGCCCTAAACCTCTCTAATTCAGACATAAGTCATTCTAAACCCTCATACAGACAGCTGATTGAACCCAAGACTTTTGTCTCATTACAAAGCCCAGATGCTTTCAGGCAGAAGACTGTTCTAGGCATTTAATATTTTGAAACAAAATGTACTGTATAATTAATTGAGTATGAAATGCGTTGTTCATCACAGAATTAGTTTATCTTTTCAAGAGTTTTCTGGCTGTATGCAATCAATCATTCACATTTCACAAACTGCTGTAGGTTTATGAATTTTCACTTTTGATACAATTGAGTTCTAACTGTATTGCAAAATGAATACAAAACACTATCTGGAGGCAAACTGAGTGAAACCCCTCTTGTTTTATCTGCTAAAATAAAATGTTAGGTCATTAATCACCCTCCTCTTCATCACTTCTCATTTTTTCCAGCAAATGATTTGTATTCCAGCCGTGTGGGGGATACTAGCAGAGAACAAATAAATCTGAACTGACAAAGCAGGAAATATTTCCTAATTACCAAGTCTGCCGAAGAGGGCTAGAAAGCAGAGACAAAGAAAACCCATGAAAAGATTGCTTTGTGAATCATTTTGTTTGCTGGGCATGAGATGTGCTTGTCATGTTAACTGCCATTGTTAACTTCCTTCAAAAGACAAGGAACTGTAAATGGGGGTGCCAGCAAGGAGGAGGTACCCAAATACCCACTAGTGACACTTCAGAAGAGCCAGCCTCAGCTTCTAAGTGTTCAGGGTATTTGTTTTGGCCTTATCTGAAAGAGAAGGAAAGGGGTCAAATTCTCACCCATTTTCCACTTTCTTGTATGGGCTGAGTGGCAGACTGAGAAAATACTGCTTTGCCACATTGCTCTTTCACCCCTCTTTTCAAATTAAAAGTAAAATAACTGACCACAGCAAGAACTTGATTTTGCTTTCTAGACTTCAACATGTCTGACTGGAACACGTGCAAAGCCTTGGGCATTTAGACACCTTTTTTCCCTTTCCCTAACACCCTTTTTTTTCATAAGATTGAAACCTGTGTCCCCTCATCAGTACTAAGTGGGGAGGCTACACCCAATACTGCAATAACAGTCCCATCATGAAGATTGCATTCCTGTACCAGTACTTGATATCATACACACACTAAAAAATGCGTCGCGCAAGCTACTGAGATACGACGACAGTATAAATTCGTCTCCTCTGTTACTGTGCACAAGAAATACTGAAGAACTTTCTTTGACCAGGACTCACATGCCCTATAGAAAAGAGGTGTGTTTCCTTTAGACAGAGCCTTTATTCCAAAGGAACCGACAGCTGTAAGAAAAATGTCTGCAGAATAAATAATATACTCCACTAGGTGCTATAATAACACCCCATAGTCTTTTAGGAGATCTTGCTGGTGGATTTGTGCTATTTTGATGATAGCTGTCGATTCACAGTTCCTCAGACCATTTGACAACAGGGCCCCTACTGTGTTATATAAAACATGCACTTTAGCTTTAAAAGCTCAAACCTTTAATCAAATTCGAAATGCCAGAGTGGAAATTTCAAATCACTGTCAGTATGACTTCATTCACGTCTTCAAGTCTGACAGTTTCAAAAATGCTTTCTTAGCTAGACAGTATCAAATGGAATTAGCTTAAATACAGTGGTAAAAATTTATAATAAGGAACCATTTTTATTGCTTTATTTCTCTGTTCACATGGAGAGCAGTATGCTGAGCCATGTTTTCACTGGCTTTGCTTTTTTAAGTGCAAGCCTTAAACTGTCTTAATCTTCACTGTTTTGGTTTTCAATGACAGGACAGATATTTTTAGGGTTTTTAAATAAAACAGACTGACTGATAATAAACTAATATTTAAAAAAATATCCTGAAAACTGCTACATGATATTTAGCTTTTGACATTTAAGCTGATTCAGTTCCTCATGACTAACATTGCATCGTACCACAACATCTTTAATAGCTAAATAAATAAATAAATAAATGTAAAACAGATTTCATCATCCAAAAAAGCAGATTTCAAAATTTCATAGTTCTACTTCCCATTCAGGACCCAAACTCCATGAGATAATTAAGGTTCCTGTCATCATTATCATTCAGAGAGGAATCCAACTATGATTGAGATACATCAGAAAGCTTGTTATTTTTTTAACTGCATGAGTATTTTCTGAGCTCTTGTCCATCAGAGTTCTGTCTCCAATGGACATAGCTAGTTACAGATAATTTTCTTTGCACTCATCCTGCAGTATCCCTCTGCAAGAGGGTAGGAGAGCTTAACTTTGAGCATTCAAAAAATTCTCCTGCAAGTGTTACTGGTTTCTGAGTAACTGCCAAAAAACCGCAGGGAAGCAATGGCAAATGCAGGTGGTCCTCAGTGTGATGGGAGAGCTTCAAACCAAGTGCAGTTCAGGTCTGTCACCTTGGTCTGGAGGTTCAGGTGAAGGGTTTGAAGATCTATAGCACTCTCATCCATCATGCAGCAAGTCCAGCATATGGGTCTTAGTAGCCTGAAAATGTGATGCCACCACCATGGCCACAGACACGGAATAACTGTGTTTGTGTATCTGCCCGATTCCAGGAGTGGCGGCCAAATCTTTATCAAACCTCTTTTTTTTTTTTTCTTCAGTAATCCAGCTCCCATTATGAAACCAGGAACTTCTGAGAGGCTTAATGAGATCAGCTAAAGGGAGTAACAATCAGTTCGGGTGCAATTGCCAGTCGCAGAGGCTTCCTGTTGAAATCCCTTTGCCATGGTCATTCATCTGTATTCCTTAACCCGCCAAGAGTTAAGGACCCATCCCATGCTTTCCATGCAAAAGGTAAACTCCCAAGCTGAAACTCTGCACCTAGCTAGGTTCAGTACTAAACTTTTATGGTCAGGATAGGGTGTTATATTACAGCTGCCAAAGTCCAGCTATGGTGACTCCACTGAAATATAGTTTCAAGCAAAAACTTAAATCCACTAGTCACCAAAAGTACAAACCTCTCATAACAGCATTATATAACAAACATAAACCTCTCAGTGCACTAATGCAATTCACAGGTGATACTAAATTAAAAATTCTGAGCACCACAAGAGAGAAGATACAGCACAAAGGGTATCCAAGATTAAAATTTTCAGAAAATAATTAAAGGAAGTGCATCAAAGAATGCAAACAAACCAGGAGAGGAAAACAACTGAAAGATGAAAATCCAGGATGTGGTACTGAAAGATAGAAAGGAATAATATATGCAGACATGAATTAATGATATAGTCAGAAAAAAACAAAAGGCACTTTAGACATCTTTTAAGGTGCAGAAGTAACAAAGCAAGGATATGGAAATGCCATGGTGAAATCCTATTTTCATTTTAGAACAATAAGTTTCCAGAAAGAAAGTTACAAAATGGATTTTAACAAAAAAAAATTTTAAAAAGAAAAAAAAGTGAAAGAACTACAGCATGCAATTCACCAGAAAAAGATTAAATAAAGCAATCACCGAGCAAAAACATGACAACAACCCACAAAATAGTCAAAGAATATTAATGCAGGGAATAATAGTTATTTACTGCGGTACATGAAAAATAATGAAATAAAATGAGAAAAGGGAGGGCTGAATTTTAGGAAACAACTCTGAAAGTGAGTTTACTAGAATGCTTAGCAATGTTGCAAAGGACACATTGAAATCAGCCCATCAACTGGGACTTAGAAATGAAATATACATGTGTTAGTGGCATCTCTATAACATTACTTAATCTATTTTCACAAATGTATGTAAATACCTGGTGAACAAGTGAATCCATATCCCATTTGATGAACTTTAAGTGAGTAGTCAGGCAATCGGTTATTTCTGAACTATTTGTAGGGAAAGATAACTTAATGAATACTCATGCAAATACTCCGATGAATATGCAACACACATGAAGTGTTCACAAGTATTTCCTGAAAACTTCTAATTAGGGACTCATCCAATCAAAGAACAGAAGTATCACTTAGCTATGTTCACAAAGCAAATGCCAAATTGCAAATCATGAATGCAATATGTAATAATCCTGGCACTCCTTCTGTAGACTAAAATAAAATAATTCAGATAAAAGTAACACCAAATTAAGATCCATTTACAGATAACTCTGGAATAAGATAAATTGACAATTTACAAAAATTTTTATTTGTTTTTTTTTTCTTTGCAGGCAAAAAACCTTTTTTTCCTTTATGTCAAAGCTACTTAGTATTTACTGAACTACATAATTTACTACATAATTACACAGAGGTCCCTCACCACAAAGCCACACACTGGCTCAAGCTTGTTCTATGTAGACAGGTATTGCTTTGCAATTCTTCCTGAGACCAGAAGACATTGGTCTAAAGCTCTTCTTCACTAGCGTTCAGGAGACAGCATGTATACGGGGTCTTCAGAAGGTCCTGCTCTGACTGCCACTTGAGGAAATTTGAGACAGATTATGTCACTTGGTCTGTTATTGAATAGTACAATCAACTTAAAACTTTTATTTCAGGGGACAAACTAATAAATCAATGTAGCCCTGATGACCATTAAGCTTGTCAAGGTTTCGCTTTCCTACTTACATTTCTTGTGACTTGACTCAACACAGGAATTTTAAGGGTGGCCACAAAACGTAATGCCAGGCTGTCCTTCCCAGTCAGGAAAGGCTGGCCAGTAAGCATTGAGATAACTTAACCTCTAGAGCGGGCACCAAAAATAAAATGAATATGAGCTTAGGCTATGTGAGGGGTGCTGTGGAACAGGATCCAGGCAACACTTTGTGCACTGTGCATACTGGGAATCTGACTGAAAACTAGTGCTGTGGCTTACTGCCATTTTACATAAAATTACATAGCTTGTGGATGCATCATGCCTGACACCAGTTCAGAGGGCTGAGCAGAAGAGTACGCAGATAACCTCTTAATGAGCAGCACAAGTGTTATGAAAAGAGAGTGATGGAGATAAACTGAGCTTTTGTAATTGCTAGTTTAATGGTGTATAAGATATTAAACATGAAATTAGAATCATAACAGCAAGCTTTATGTAAACGATAGTATTGATAAGAATAACAAACTCACCAAACCTTTAAAAAACTAGACACCCTCCCCTGGATTTTGGTTGAACGTTTTCACAGAAGCTGGACTTATGTATGACCTATCACACCAATTACGCTATTGTTGCAACAGTGAGAAAGGGAAAAAAAAAGACTAAAATGTTCCCGATAGCAGGACTGGAGCAAGTATCTCCTCAGCAGCTCCCAGGGTGACCCACTGATACACCACCCATCCCTGTGGGGACAGGCAGGTTCTTCAGGGATCCTCCACAGAGCAATGGCACAACAAATTACAATCAAAATTTTAATACTTTAATGCAGACCCTCTGCAGATTGGGCCATTTTAATGCGCCAACGCCAGTGCACACACCATAGGGGGTTAGGCGTAGTGGGCATCGGTCGCATAATAATAACCCAATCACAGCTTTTGGGGATAAATCTATCTCTGGCTGTCTCATTCTGATGTGATTATTTCCCTTTCATCCCTTTTAATCTCTAAGTGATTTGAAAATTAGGAAGGAGCGAAGTTTGGTACTTTGGAAATTAATGTGATGACTGAGAAGAGCGCTGCAAGGCAGCCTTTCTCCAGAGTAGCTAATGCACCGTGCCTCAACTTGGGGGCACATCCAGCTAAAAGTTACCAGCTAGATGTATTCTAGGAAATGTTAAATTGGTCATTTGTCAGCGACTTCTTGTCTGAATAGGTAAATTGCAGTGAAATTCATTGTATGACAATGATGCGTGAGGAAAGAACACCGTGTTCTTTCTAAGGGGGGATTTAAGGTCAGTCCTGGTATGCTGCAATCAGTAATATGTGTTAGTAAGGCTCATAAAATAAGAGCAAAAACGAAGTCCTACAATCCTGAAGCCTTCCTGCACCATGCAAGTTCTCGTTTCCTCCTTCCACCCCTCCTTCCACCTGCTGACCTCGGAAAGGTAGCACAAAGCCACCAAAATCATTGAATGGGGCATGGAAACCTTATTTTCCCCAGGTCTTCCCGTGGCTTACGTACAACAGCAATAAATCAGTGATGTTATTTTCACTCTTACATAGAGAAATAATTCTCTTAATGATTATTGTAGTTGTGCTGTGCATTTATATTATAACTGTCTTTTATTATCACTTAATGATCTTTCTGTTTTCTAAAAAAAACTGGTGTGATTGAGTTTGGTTTTGGTTGTTATTGTTTCTATTTACATAGTATTGAAGCGGTTGCCAAGCAGGGCATAATAAATCTAAATTCTGACATAATAAATGGATAATGCATTGTAATTGGATTATTTGTAGACTGTCTCACTCAGCAGAAATTTACATAACACTCAGAAAGACTGCTACAAATATCGAAAATAAGCAATAGAGCTAATTAAAGGTTTTGTTTACATATATCTTCCTGAAAACACAGTAAAGAAGGAATTAGACTTATAACCTCTCCCTAGTTTTCTTAGGAAAGCTTACTCTACACCTTGATTTAAAATGGCTGCCTCTTCACTGATTATAATGTATGTGATAGATGATAGAGAGTAGAAGATACTTAATATGTGATCTGTGAGAGCAGAGGTTACTACCCAAGGTTATAAAAGTGATGATTCTTGTAACTACTCTTTCCCATCAAAACCAAAATTTAAAACTCCATCACTAGCTCAAAAAGGATAAGGTAGCCAATTCCAGCAGCATGTACTAAAACTTTTTTTTAATAGATAGACATCTATCAACAGATTGATAGAAATCTGTGTTCATGCAGATGATCACTGAAGTAAAACAGAGAAGTCTATTCAGTTGTTGTCCTGACACATACAATAGAGGGATTGGCCTTTGTGGCTTCGTATGTTCATGGTCTGTAGCCTAAAATGGGATTTCTGATAGACTTTTTCTGGTTTGGAACTCTGGCTTCAAAGATCAACGCTACAAGGAACATGCGGGAATAATTAGACCTGAGAATGGCCTCTAGATACCACTGTAACACCTTTCAGGCCTTTAAATAAAACAAAATTGTGAATCTAGTTTGCTTTTGTTTTTCATTTAAAAATGGAAATAAAAACACAATAAAATAAACTAAAAATGTTAGTGGTAATGTAATAATGTGTGAATTTTGGTCCAAATCACCAGATTTCCTAAAGGAGTTAAGTCAATAAATTTCCTGTGTTGATTTGGAGATTGCCTTTGTGCTCAGCTGTTGGGAAATCCTACATAACTCCCAATCAAAGCATCACAAATATGCACGCTGCTATCTGAGAAGCACTGGATTTTGGTGTTTCTTCAGATTTTCAGGGAGAATGAAAGTGTGGAGACATACTGGATTTTAAAATAACTGTCTTCAGGGTGGCTGTTGCTTTTTGATGCCTTATGGAGTTGGTTATGGTCTGAAGCTGTATGCATTTACCTAGAGAGCTATTGCAGGAGAGAGCACCAACTGCACGCTGGTCTCTTAGTTTGAGAAAATTAAGATACTTAACCTGCCTCATGCTCATCCCTCTGCCTGAGAGGGGTTGCACAAATAGCCCTGACTGGACTTGTACTTTACAGTACTTATTATGGAATTCTTTATAACTTGGATTATGATGTTCTTCTGTGATTGTAGTGTTTTTCCTCACAAAGAGGTACTCCGTGTCAACATGTTAAGATGCCTTGCATCAGCTGCAGAAATTGATTGCAACTCTGGTAACGAAAGAATCTTAACCTGCCAGTATTGTTGTAATTTATCTAAGCCCTTAAAAAAGCACTATCTGAGCTGGGAGAAGCTATTTCAGTGACATGTCAAAGTGGGCATCATAATCTTATCCCACATCAGTAAGGGCAGTATGTCTTTTCTGTTCTCTCATGAGCCATGCTGAGTTGGAGGTAATTAGTTTAGACTACTTTTAACAGCCCTGAATTATTTTAACTATCCTATAATTGCCTGTTTGATATAGACTTTTGTTTAGGTGTAAGGAAAATACTGATTGGGACTAAATGAAGGTTATAGCAACTCTCCCTATGAAATGCTGTCTTTCTGAAGTTCTTGAGAAGAATCGACGGCTGGAGTGAGGGTCTGGTCCCTGAGTAGTGGCACAGTGAGGCCTTTCGGAGACAGCAGGATACCCCCTTGCCCTCCTGCTGCTGCCTCAGGGGAGTGTGAATCCCTCTTGTGATCCTTCAAATAGCTAACACGTGGCCTGCTAGAATGGCTCTGTAAACTTACATTTTGGAAACTCCATCCAGTCCAAGGTCTTTCTGTTCAGTTCTCTAACAATTCAAGAAAAAAACCCAAATATTTTAGAATCTCTCGTCAAAATTGTGTCCCACCCGTATTCAAAGTTTCATTGTAGTCCCAAGAGGGAAGAAAGGTGTTAAATAGGATTAAAAGTTAATGAAATATTTTATGACAGTATTTTACCATAGCAACTGAAAGTTAGATCTGAGCATTATATAAATATTAATATTACTCTCCTCATCTCAATCACTAAAGGAATTGGGGAAGGTGTACGGAGGGGGAATCTCATTTTTATGGTTCTGAAATTCAAATGTGAAAGAGGAAGAGAGATCAGGTTATAAAAATAAGGTACTGCATAACTTGCCTAATGGCCTGTAATCTGGAAGTACAGCTGCAGTGGGCTTTTAAGCAGGTGCTCTGATTATGGAGCATAACAAACATGTTAGGCTTTGTAGTGCATTTAATATCTTATAAACAGCTAGGCTAATTTGGGCAAGGCTAATGGATTATCTCAAATGGTACTCATGTAAAAGGTCTGTGATTATATTTGCCTGCATTAAAGCTAAAATTTCGGTATTCTGAGTTCCTCAACCTGCGTGTCTCAGAGCAGAACCTGCTTCAGGCCCAGGCGATGCCTGGACGCTGCAGAGAATTCAAAGCACCCGCCTGGTCAATGCAACAGGGAGATCGAGTTGCTCCTGCCTCTGATCGTTGGGTTTATTTTTTGATCCTGTATCCGTATAGTCTTTTGTCACAGGAAAGAGGTTGAAAATGAGCTTGGTGGCTTGTGGTGCTCTGTCTGCTGTCATTTAGATTTGCCTCTTCAGAAATCTGTGACTATGTGTTTTTTTCAAGTGCAAATCTAGCAAGTATCATAGCCCGTGCCTATGTTTTGTATTTTCTGAGGTTCCCTTTATCAGGATACTGCAAGCCTCTGCCACCTTGAGACTAAGTGGGCTATACTTTCAAGCAAGAAATAAAAATCTAAAAGAGTGAATGAAGACCAATTCAACTGTGACGTAAGATGGCTTTCAGTGGTGTTAGGACTAATGAGGGGAAGTAATCAGAGTATTTTTGTGTGTGTGAAAAAACAGAGTGAAAAACAAAGCGCAGTGCCACGTCCTGAACAGGATTGGTCTTGCTTGGGATGGCAGCTCCTCAGGTTCTTAACATGTTGAACCCTGTCCGCAGATGCTCAGCCTCAGGCGTCGGTACCAATCGACTGCAGGACAAAGCCCGGCTGCCTGCTGCTGCCTGCGCGTGGCTGCCTGCCCTCCAGCCAGCCCCTGCCGCGCATCGGGGAATGACAGTCTGCATGGGAACCCACTCATCAGTCTCTGTTTCGTTCTGTCCGAGACACGCTTTATGCCTGTGATTAAAATCATGCTCCCTGTGGGCATAAAAATGAGGTGTTTAAATATTTTATTAACTAGATCGTAAAGCCAACATCCGAAGGGGTGAGCCTACACGAGGCAGTAAGATACACTGCCCTCGGCTCTGCTCTGCTGCTGCACCTTAGCTAATTAATCCTGATGAGAGGTCAGCATAGCAAAAAGAGAAAGGATATGTTGGTTTAGGGCGGACCATAAGGTAAAAGCAGATTTTGTGGATTTAGAGGGGACAGGGCAGAAGAAGTAAATGTTTCATAGGAAATTATGGTGGTACCCCAGAGGCCCAAACTGGAACTGGAGCCCCGAATGTCACCTGCGGTGCCTGCAGGTGCCTGTAGAGGACACAGTTGTAGATTTAGCATTTGTAAAGAACAATATATTTTTAAAAGTCACTTTTTTAATTAGATTTTCTTTTTTTAATCACTGTTGTTTTGGTTGGTTTTTTTTTAGTCAGAATGAATCTGTATACCCTAGATGAAATTCAATTCAAATGTAACAATAATTTACAGTACACTTTTTTTGATACGGACTGTAGTTCATTGCACAGTCAGAAATGGTTAAGTGACTCAGATGTTTTTGGAGGTTCTGGGAGTTTTTCTAACAGCTAACACATTTAAGTTTTAATATTTATGCTCAGTTGAATTTTGACACCTAAAATATCAGGAAGTGATGTGACCTTTTAAGATTTATATTTTGTTTTTATTTGAATCGCTGCTGTTCTTTCAAGCATCTGTTTGGTGGCATACTGTGGAGGAACACTTATTATTAGATTGTTTATTTTAAGAACAATGATAGATATGTCATTGTTAGTCGAAATACAAAACATAAAAAGTAAGATATAAAGCTGGCAACTCAAATACATTTTTCTGGGAGGCATCTTAGACAGTGAATCAATTTCTTACTCCATTTGTTGCACAAAAGAAGAGAAGTAGTTTTTTTCATAGCTACACTAATGCCACATGAGCCATTCTGATTCAAAAATGTAGAGTTTCAGATCTGATGCTGAAACCCAAAAGAACAAAGAGATTAAAAGTATGCCACATCTTCAACGTGGCATTTCCCATTTACGGAAGAATATTATAAGAGAAAGAGATTAACCTGCTCATGCTGTAAAAATTCAAAGGTTAAGCCCAAAGGATTTAAAGCAAGCACACGCGGTGGCTTAAGCCAGAAAACAGTTTCTAGCGGTGAATCCCAGAGTTGCAAAGACACTTATCTCAGCCCAATTAAGTTCCTTGAACTCTACATGTCTCTAAATGGATGTATAGAAATCTCCCTGAAATCCTGTAGCAAATCAACAGCAAAATATCTGCCGTTCTAATGACCAAATGATTTAAGTCATGCTCCTTTCTACCAACAAGATACAGCAGCAGCATAACTCAATCCTGGTGCTGTATCACTTTTTAACATATTGCATCATGGATATACTACACGAGATCACTTTAGATTTTATGTGTGCTTCATTATGTGATCTTAAAAGCTTAAAATGTGATATAATGGAACATTTAGCTCAAAGATAAGGAAAACAGCACGCTGCACTTTGTAGCCATTTGATATTCTGACAGGAAAAGGAACTGACACATGATAAAGAAATAAATAGCACTAGCAGTGAATTATGGCTAGCACGGATCCATTCATGCATTATTTAACTGGTATCACGACACAGTTCACTTTAGAATTGGCCAGGCCACCATTTTGCATTCCTTCAAATAGACTTGTTTCCTGTGTAAAGAACTGACAGGAGCAAATAAAATGAAAATATACATGCAAATGATAGGCAGAAGTATGAAATAGCAAACCCAAGGGCAAATGCACTCATCCTGTCAATTCCCAAACCATGAGGGAAATGTATTCAAACATTATGGTGATTCATAATGTATAAAGGGCAGATAATGTAAAGCAATTGTGATGATTCTCTATCACACAGGACATAGAACTTCCCTGAATTATGTTTTCCTTCTTTCAGGTAAAGACTTTTATGAAAAACATTTTTTTATATGAACATTGAGGGAAAATCCAATGCTGTCTACATTAAATCATGTTATGGTTAGTTATCCTCACTGTCAAGATCATAATTCTGTAACAGGCTCTTTGATTAACACTCGAGCAGCTTGATTCTTTCTGTTAAACATATTTTCTACTTCTTCCATTGTTCCTATAGCTGCAGAACTGTCTTCAATTTATTAACACCTGAAAGTTAAGAGAAAGCAATAAGCTGATTAATGATATGTAAAGGGGAAATTCAAGAACATCAATCCAGGAGGTCCTTCCTGGTGCAAAGAAGGGATCTTCCGTAGGCTCAGGGCTTCAGAACTAAAATCAGAGAGGAAAAAGAAAAAAAAAAAAAAGAAAAAAAACCAAACCCCACAAGTATTCTTTTCTGTTTGCCATTTTCTATTGGCTGGGCTAGATGTCCCTGCAGGCACGAGGCTGCTGATGGCCCGGCTTGTCCTAAGAGTGCACAGACGTGTTACGCTGTCACCAGCGCAGTCTGCCTCTACCCTTCCTGCCCGTCCTACCTGCTTCTCACTGGGCAGAGCATTTACCCTCTGACATTACACTTGTGATCCTGTATGATGGATCCACCTTTGTGAAGATGTCCATTCTGTTGCTCCTTTCTCATTTTTTCAATGTTGTCAATCTTGAGACATCCTGGCTACCTGCATTTTTTTTTTTTAAATTACTATTTCTGAGGAGCTTGACACTCATTCTTTTTCATTTATTTCCTACTTTCTTGATAATTTTAGCAACTGAAATAAATTTCATGACTTTATCCTTTGGCGCTTCATTTCAGATCTGTAAATACAAAGTACGTTTAGCTAATGCCTGTTCAAAATACAGAACACTAATAATAGAAAACTCTTGATTAATTTGTCAAGCATGGATCTTTGCACAGAATATCTGAGGTTTTGTAGTATTAATCTGAGTTGGTGCTGATAAAATGAGACTATGTGAGGTTTCACAACAAGAACATAAATTCCAATTAACAACCAAACAGAAGAAAGAATTAATTCAGTACACTATGTATGCCAAAAGAATGTTGCAGTTGTAGCTGCTGAAGTAATAAATATTATAAATATTTTTTACATTTTCATAGTCTCCACATGCCAGTAGCTAAACAAGGTTGAGGAAAAAAATCAATAATAAATTACACTCTTTGCAAACATTAATAAATATTCCTGTTACTTCTACAGCCCATAAACAAGAATCCAAAATAATAAATCATAAAGCTTGTTTCATTTTTCCATTTGGCCACCACCCAGACAAAAACAGGTGGAGAGATTAAAAAGGGTTGTTAGAGATTTTTTTTCATTCTGTCTGTCCCGTGATTGTTTCCTTGATAGTGCTACTATTTTCATTTTCATATACAACACAGTTGTTTGTGTCCAATTAGAGTTTTGTAATTTATGGAATACTAGCTCTGGCAACAGAGTGTGATTATATACACAACAGTAACTCCTCTGGATACACAAATGCAATTAAAAAATAGTAGTACTCCTAGCTAGAGGACTTTATCCAGTGCAGAAATTGTGTCTGTGATATAATATATGCAATTAAATCCAGACAAATCCACAGAAGTTCATGATGCTCTTCAGGGCACATGAAGGAAGAAGCAGTATTGGAAAGGAGGTGAAAAGAATTCTCAAATTTGATTGTATTTTATGGGGAAGTTTTCTTAGAGTAAAAAAGGAAAGGAAATTATGTATTTGAAAATTAACTTTAGTAGTATGAAGAATGTAAAAAATCAGTATGACAGCTCATGTGAATGAGTCTGGAAATTGGGTTTGTCTAATATATCTGGAACTTCACAAGATAAAAAAAAAAGTTGCTTTAAATCGAAGTATACTTATTTAAGTAAATTTACTTAATTTACTTTTGTGTTTTTTTTAAAGAGGGAAAAAGTAGAAACAGGACCAGGAGTTTCAGTATCCACTTAAATAAAGCCTTAGCAAGGAAATGACACAGTCATTTGTCACTTCCCATACACAAAGAGGGTTGAACCTTATAAAGAAAATTCAAATTTTGCTCTTATTCCTCCTCCCCACCCTCCTGCTCCTCTTACTTCTCCTCCTCCTGCCTTTTCTCTGTGAAACGGCAGACACTGTTTTCACACTGGGGAGGCTGCTGGTGCTTGTGCAAGGGAGCTGTTGGGTGCTGGAGCCAGTTCTTGGTAGGAGTTGAGGGGTAGGAAGAGACGGTCAGCACAGGTATTTCCCTCAGTGATGGGTGGTGGGACTCCCATGCGTGACCAGGGCACTGGGACTCCTGCAGGTGCCTGGATCAGCCCTGTGTGTCCCCAGGGGGTCTTGGCCCAGGCACTACAGGCAGGGGGAGGAGAGGCTGCATACCTGACTTGGGATTTCTGGGCAGAGCAGACAGCGGGATCCAAGGAATACCTGTAACTCAAAACAGACAGCACGACTGCCTTGACAGCGCTTTCCCCTGTTTTGTCTCTGCAAGGGATGTCACGTCAGCAGTTAGCACGGTAAACTTGTACCTGAATTTCAAATGAGAAAATTAAGACTATTTGGGCCTCTGCTTAGCCTGCAATAGTGTTTGTGGGGAGAAGAAACTCATGAGCAGGCTTTGAATTTGATGTGACTTTCTTCTCTCCTTATTTTCTGGCACCTTCCCCTCTCTAAGAAGGAAGAGGGCGGGTGGGTAGGAAGAGGATGAGCAGAAAGAGCCTTTCTCTGTTCCTGTGTGTCATGGTTTCAGCTGGGCTAGAGTTGAGTTTCTTACCAGGAGCTGGTAAAATGCTATGTTTTGGATTTGGGATGAAAATAGTGTTGGAAAAACACTGATGGTTTTGGTTGTTGCTAAGCAGTCAAGGCCTCTTCTGGTCCTCACACCCCCCTGCCAGCGAGCAGGCCAGGACTGCACAAAAAGTTGGGAGGAGACACAGCCGGGACAGATGACCCCAACTGACCAAAGGGCTATTCCATACCGCGTGACGTCATGCTCAGTGACGTTTGGAACTATGGAGTTTGTCTTCCCAAGTAACCATTATGCATGATGGAGCCTTGCTTTCCTGGAGATGGCTGAACACCTGCCTGCCAATGGGAAGTAGTGAATGGATTCTTTGCTTTGCTTGCGTGTACAGCTTTTGCTTTACTTATTAAACTGTCTTTACCTCAACCCATGAGTTTTCTCACTTTTACTCTTCTGATTCTCTCCCCCATCCCAACTGGGGGAGTGAGCGAGCGGCTGCGTGGTCCTAGTTGCCGGCTGGTGTTAAGACACGACACTGTGTTAATTATCTTGAATTTCTAGAAGGAGATCTGGCAGAGAAAAAAAAGTTGCTATTATATCCATTGCATTTTTTACCCATTCTCTTGGTGCGGTTGCAGTAGGAAAGAATCTTTTGCTTTAAGGGTTAAATGGGAACCCTTTTCACTTGTACTTAAATGGCAGAATGAAGCTCATGGCAAAAAATCTTTAAAGCCATAGCTGCTACAGTAGCTGGCTATAATGTCCATAATGTTTTGCATAGTCTTTTTTCTCCAGATAATGGGACAAACATTAGTGCTTGCATTCCACCTTAACAGCAAACCTTTTCTCATGCTACATCCTATTTCTTTTCTTACAATCCTTACCAGGCATGGGGGTTGGGGGAAGAGTGGGGAGGGAGGGGGGATGTGGAGATCTGAAGAAATAAAAACTGGAATCTCAAAGAGTGTTCTGCAGAACATTATGTGGGATATCTGAATCTGTGAAAAGATAGTTAATATCGTGGTTGTTTGCAACAAATACTGTGCTTAAAGGTCATTCATGACAGGGGCTTTGAGAGCATCTGTTGCTAGGAACACACAGGCTGAATCTCATTATCGAAAACTATTTGAGTGACAATCATCACTGTGTTTCACTATTCATTATCTTTTATGTTTGGCAAGAGGTCTGTACCCTCTTTCCATCATTCCTGCTACCCAGCAAATATGTCAGACATTTTTCAGTTTAACAATTGTGACCTCAAAATCACCTATTTCAGGTTTTATTTTATTTCCGTTTTACACTGCAAAGTGGAATATTTGTTATCTTGAAGCAAATGATTAAGGAGACATTACCCCATGGATATTCTAGTCACTGAGCATGATAAAGAGGTGAATACAGTTCAAACCATGCAACCATCTAGTTCATTTAAGCAAACTACAGTTTGAATGTTTCCTCAATCACTTGAGAATAGCAATAGTTTAATATTATTCACATTTGAATCTTCACTTGAAGTTCACTCCCCGTTCTGTTTAGAAACCCCCACTGCAGTACAGAATGGAAATACTGGCTGTGGACGGGGAAGCTGTACCAACCCTCTCAAAGGTTTACGTTATCATCATTTGTAGGGAGAAGAAATTTAGTATCTTTACAATCAGATTGAAGAGAAAATTTTCTGAAGAAGAAAAAAATATAAAAAATCAGGGATTGTTGGCAGACTGTTTCATATTGTTGCATTTATTAGGTAAATTAAGTATATTTGTCTTTAATTCTAAACATATATTACATTTGAATTCTTTAACATATTTAGCAATTTATACGTTAATTTAAAAGCCTTTAAATTCTCCATAGCAAAATACAGCTTCCAGAAAAACGTGATGGAATACCATCAACATACAGCTCTACTGGTTTGAAAGATTTTGCTAGTTCTCCTACTATTCCTCCATTAAAAACACTGGAAAACTCATCTATTAATCTAAGAATGAAAATGTCTTTGCTCATTAAAAATGTTCACCTCTCCTGGTCTGACATGAAAGTATGAGGGTCAATCAATTCTGCCATTAGCTTGGAAATATTTAAGTCTAAGAACTGCTGTATTAAACACCCAACTGGACATGAGAAAAAGCAATGCCTGCGAAGCCCTGCCTCTGCAATGCCACTAACCTGGAAAGCTGACCTTGTGGAGCTCTTTGTAGTGTCTGACCACCATACACAACAACCTGAATTGTAGCACCTCTTTCTTTCCTTTTGAAATAACCTAGGTGAGTGGCAACATCTCTCACCTCCCTGCTCTCCTGTACTGGGCGCTGTGGCCCAGGGATTATGGACACTGGGACTTGTTCAACATTCAGCCTTAGTTGCACCATTCCCTGAGCTGGGCTGGACTGGGTGCTGCAATCCCTCCTGCCAGCCCCTTCCAGTCCTCTGCACTTTGCAGATCAGCAATAGCACCCCACAGAACAGTGTGACCAGCATCACTCTTAGGGTCTCGTGTCATTCCCTGCTGGTGCCTGCTGTAAGCCCCCCCTGACCTCCAGGGGACAGCCCCCTGCTTGCTCAGCCCCACCACACTATATCACACAGCTGGGAGGCTGGTGAAGAGTTCTGAGAAAATCTCCAGGTTGTGAAAGAGCTGCAGCAAAGCTCACTGAGAAATAAGAAGGTAAAGTTATGGGGAGACATAGGTGTTTGCTCAGGGTCATTGGTTGCTCAGGGATTCAAGAGGAAGAAGACATGGAAAGATATAAAATCCTGAAGACAAAACAGGGCAGTGAGTCAAGAGCTGTACAATTGTCAGGTCAAGCTCTCCATTGATTCAGTCACTGGTGTAACTAGCAAGTCGGTGTTGACAGAAGACAGCAGCCTTTCCTCCGTCCATCGAGGGCTGGTGACAACACCGGTGTTCAGCGCAACTGGCTGGTTAGAGCCTAGCTGTCCTTTGAGTGTGTTGGCCAGCAAACAGTGGCTTTATACTTTTACATTCCTGCTTGCAGAGGCTCTTTGTGTGCACTTGAAGATGCCCAAATGAACTTGCCCAGGAGAGGGGGCAGCACTGCATGGTCAATAGGAGTTTATGAATCTGTGAGCAGGATTTTGAAAATATGTCTCGTCTCATAGCAACTAGCAGGCCACTTGGAGTACAAAGACACTGAGTGTGCTGAATCATAAATATTATGAACCACAACAACCCCCTGAAATATAGAATGCATTTAAATGCTGGTGTCTCACAATCTGGCTTACAGTGTGACTCACAGCTACAAGTGAAACACACTGCTATACCTCAAAAAACAGATTACCAATAGACTACACAAATCCCATTTGACACTTACACGTCTGTCATATTTTGTTTTGTGTACCCATGCAGGGATGACATTTAATAACTTAAATTTGCAGCAGCTGAAATAGTAATATCGGTTTCTAGCAACTAACATATAAGCAATATTGGGAGTTTGAACATTCTGTCATTTGTTATAGAAACCCAGAATGGTATAGCTGATATAGTTTTTTTCCCCCATAAACACTTAAAGTATGCATTCACAGATAGCACTTTAGAAAAATTAAGGATAAGGATCCAGTGATGTCAGTAGTATTACTTATCAATTAACCTACTGACAACTATATGATACACATTGCAAAACTTAGTTACTTCAGTGTTCATAAGTCTGTTTAGTTTTCTGCCACATTACCTCTACACATCACTGAAAATCTCATTTATTGATTTTTACTGACAATGGCAAACACAGATTTCCTATTTCGTATATTATATGTGTATATGGGAACAGGATACCCATTCTAAATTATTTAGTTTCCCAGTATATGGCATAGTTTCGCAAACAAGAATCAGCACACGCCAACACAGAATTGCTAAATAATGTATTGGTTTCCCTTACACTGTTCATAAAGTGTTTTCCCTAAGCATCATTCTGTCCAAAGAGAAAAACATGAGTGCTCAAAAAACCAAATGCATAGCAGTACAACTATAAATCCCTGTGGATATTTTCCCCATTGTCTTCCTACCTGTGTCACTGTGTCATCCTTCATCTTTTTGAAAAGTGGGTATATAGTACAATCAGATCTGAAAAGCAGCTGATTTATTCCTCTTTTCTCAATGGTAAACGAAGATACAAGATGCAGAACAGCAAGAAATTTGATCCTTGGTCCTCCATAAGCCTCTTTGGTTTGCTCTGAAGTACCAGCTGTATTTCAGAGCAGTAGAGATTAAAGTGTATTGGAGCAGCTATAGCAGTTGCCATAAAATGGCTTTCATTTCCCAGCAGCCACTGAAGTGATCATCTATTACCAAGTTTTTTATGCTATCCTTAGGAGATATCTAACATCTGAAACAAAGTAGTTGGCAAATATTGATTTTGTACTTTGGGAAACTGGCATGTTCACACTATTTTCCCACTTCTAGATGCAATCTGTTTTATTCTTTTCAAGACTGATAAAAGGTGTATTCTCTGAGTTGGTCACTACTAAATCTCTAAATGCATAAAATTCATAATTAGGCCTAGATTTTCAAGAGTACTTGGTGTATGCAGAGCTCTCTTGGAAATGCAGTAGTTATTCAAGTGAGCTGTTTCACATCTGCCGGAAACAAACATAACAGGGGAAGCAATATCAAGTGAAGAGGAAAATCTAACTTGAACTGGCATTGTCTTCCATTTGTTTAATCTTCAGAGAGTGATTATTTTACCTGTTTGTATTCCAGGCAGTAATAAGATAACCTTAAATGACTACAAAGTGGTTATTAAAAGTACTGCTTTGCAGAAAATGTGGTCATCTGAATACATCTTGATTTATATCCTATTTATGAAGGTGGTAATGGTGTCAGAGCTGCTTATAACATATGGGCCACACAATGCTGGGTCCTTAGCTGTTATCCAAAGTATATAGGATTTATTTTATTTATGGTTTCTGCAAACAAAAATATTTGCTTCAATATTCAATGAAGATTGTGTGCCACTCACAGACATACACCCCTCCCGTTGTCATTGTTCACAAATGTCTTTCGTGGAATGTCCTCTCCTTTGCAATGTAAATACTTTTAGTGGGCTTCAATTTCTTCTGGTTTCGAAGGTAGTGTAGCAAAGGGAAAATAATTTTTGGGAAAAAAAAAAATAATCTTCTTACCTTTCATTAAGTCATTCAAAATCCTAATAAAATTATTTGTCTTTGCTTTTGCTTTGAACTGTACAAATCAAACAGTTTTGAGTTGGGGTATTTATTATACATTAGAGATCTACAAAATCATGAAGGCAGCGGATAATGTGTTCTCAGAACTGTTATTCACTAAGTCGCACACCTCTTGCTGCTTTCAGACCTGTTGTCTGGTTCCCAGTTCTGATGGAAGAGCCTTCTCTTGGAGACAGGAACACCTATGTTGTGACCTCTGTGAGACACCTACAGGCATTTTAGTCAAGTATTTTAGCATGTTTTCTAAAATTGGATTTTATTTCTCAGTATTTAATAGTCTTCTGCTTGCCCATGGTACATATTTAACAAACATTCCCTGGGCTTGACATATGATTAAAGATTGTAAAATAAGATAGTTTTGCATCTTATTTTAACGGTATAACATTACTTCAACAACATTCAGGAGAAAGAATTTCAGTTTTGTCTTTAAGCAAATTTTTGACCATGAATATATTCTTCCTATAGGTGCCTTTGCATGTTTTTCTTATTACCCACAGTTTGATAACTTTCACTTCAAATGTTGTTACACATTGAGGTACGGAGTTGGTGTGGAAAATTCATTTCTCACTGATACTGACTTATGAAAAGATAGACTTTTGCCAGACTTTTTCTGGAAACAAGTTTGAGTGATTATTGTCTATGAAATTAAGATAAGGGGATTTGATTCTAAAACATTATAACAGAGAGTTCTTCAGGAAATACCTCATTTTTAACAAACTGCCTGGCACAGAGAGGGAAATCACATTACTGATTAAAACCAGCAAATATAATAAGAATCTAGTTTTCATAAAAATAATACAAGCTGTGAGAGCTGAATGAGAGAATTATACTTTTTGTTGTTTATTTGTGACTGTAGATACACGTTAAAATATGAAATATTAATAAAGACTGTAATAGTTATCATATTTCACATTTTGTCTAGATTTTTGCCATATCAGTCTAAGTCAAATAAATACCAATGAGCTGCATTAAAAATAAATCTTCAATAAATGGAACAGCATGTACCTTTTTCTTTGGAATTACTTTATTTAAAAGGATTACTTTTATCTGCACATGTTCCACTTTGATTTCTGCAAACAGTCTCATTGTTAAAGGGTCACAGATATAACCAGTAAAAATATCTGAATTGACCTAGAAAACATGAAATAGCTGATTTTATACCCATAAGGACAACAGGGTCCCAGAAAGGAAGATTTAGAAAAGGGAATCATAAACAGCCAATATTTCTGCGTTCCTGCTTTTGGTGGTTTCTTGTTCTCACTTTGCCGCTTAACTCTTGGCTGAAAGTCTTCACTTGCGAACAAAGGCCTGGAGAAATGGCT
Organism: Anarhynchus alexandrinus; assembly: GCA_008711295.1. NCBI lineage: Eukaryota > Metazoa > Chordata > Aves > Charadriiformes > Charadriidae > Anarhynchus > Anarhynchus alexandrinus. Next base: position 357,982 of record VUYV01000085.1, on the reverse strand, counting down.
TAGCTTGATTCAAGGTGAGATTTGCCGGTAGCAGCAGGAACATAGTATCCTCTCTGCGTCACTTCACCTCAGCACAGAAATCCCACCGGGATTTTGCTGATGAGCAGTTGCGAAGGAGCCCGTGTTTGTTGTATGCAAGGAAACGTTCCTGCATCAGATATAAAGACCAAATGGTANAAAAAAAAAAAAAAAAAAAAAAGCTGTGTATGTTAGTCTGTACTGTGCAACACATACAGTTTTAAAGCAATATAGGTAAAGAGGGGTGGCCTTCCTGGCTGTTCCACATTGAAAGTCCTATGGGATTTTCGATGCAGCTATGACACGGACAGATCAATTCTATTATTTCTTACTAAATGGAGAACCCCAGCTGATGTGCAAAGAGGCAGAAGCTGTCAAAATACCAATGAACTCTTGTGCTCTCAGATGAACTGCACCTCTGCTGCCTTAAATCCAAGCATGGACAAGGGAACTTCATTGACAAAGTTGCAATATTGGACAGCACCTTGGAACGTGGCACAGAAAGAAAAATAGACATTTCATCTATTGTTTATTCTGAATTTCAATTTATGTCCATCTTATGCTATTTTATTTTTGTAACTGTATGATCTTATTCTGCAAAGTGCTTTAGGGATGCAGTGTCAGGAAAAACAAAAAGAGAAAAAATATATTTCTTGATTTAGGTGGATTTTATAAAGATAGGAGATGCTTCTGATATTTATTAACATCACCTGTTGCATTGTTCCAAAATGACTTCTGGATCACAAAGAATGAATTAGTTACAGGAAATTAAAGTTCATTAAATACTCTTGTTCACAAAGTAATCAGTAATCAACAATAATCCTTCAATTTAAAACCCTGTCTTCCTAATGGCCAATGTACTGCTCACTTCAGGTTAAAAGAGCACGTGTTTCTAGTTTGCCTGTCCCAGCAGAAGATGATGGTATATTTGCAGTATGCTGACACTCCTCCTTATCTGTCTGCACTACTGTACTTGGAGAAAATCACTAGCAGTTGCGATAAGCAGGTACCTGAACCTAGAGCTGACAGATGGTTGCCTTTTACAAGGTGAATCATATTTCTTAGGATGTACAGCAGAGGAATTTTACCCTGTGAAAAGGAAAGTGATGGTTCTGGAGGTCTTTCTTAGTGGTGGAAAGCCAGGAAGTTGCACGGACCAAAACTACCACTTTTGTGTGAATCATAGGGAATGTTTCTGTATTGTTGCAAGGAGCTTGTAGAACAGGATCCAAGCGTACCAGTAAAACAAAATAAATTCCTACACACTTACTCTCATTTTCTTTCTTCTCTCTCCTCCTACACACTCAGTAGTTGCCTGTTAAGGGACTTGCCGCCTTCAGTTGTTTCTTGGTCTGCAAGAGTGTGTGTTTGTACATATGCATGTATGTACAAACATATATATGCATTTATATATGGACATATATCAATGAACCAGTTACAGAAGCTATGTAATGACTAGATTGCAGTTGATTAAGAAGTACAAGTGTGCTACAGGAAATAGGATGCAGAGGTAGACAGAAGAGCTTCATTTTCTTTTGGGACAATTCTGCTTAAACTTAGATGGAATCACAGCAAGAGTTATGTTGTGTTTGTGTAGTACTTAGTATATTGGTGTACCCATGGCAGCTACCAGTGCAATGGCAATGCACATATAATCATTGAATCTAGCTATGGGATGGAATCAAAGGTCACCATGTTCATCTCCAGGAGCTACTTTGAATTCTTCAAATATTGATAAGAGGATGGAGACTGGTGGTATCTGTTTTGATACATCTAATATACTGCAGACTGAAAGGCATTTGGAAATTTATCACTTTAGACATGCAAAAGATGGGACCCCAGATCATAAAATAAAAACTGTGAGAAGCTGAGCAAGTAATTGCAATAAAATAGAAAGCAATAAGCATATCAGAACTAATGAGTAGCAAGCATATAAAAGCATATAAAAAAATTTGGTACTATGACTGACTATACTGCATCTGCTGTTGAATAAGGATTAATTACTGCTCCCATTGCAGCTGGGAACAAGATAAAATAAAGAAATACCACCTTGCTTATGGATGGAGGAATAGACAATAGAGACCAAATAAAGGGAGAATAAAAGCACACCTCTGTATAATGAATCTAAGCTCTACTGTGGCTATTTGCACAGGAGTGTTAGCGTGGGGAGAAACCTGCACTGCTGAGCTGTGTATTTTATTTCTTCCTGTATCCTGTAGCGCCTGTGGCCTGGATTTACACCAGCTGTGACAAGGTACAGCAGAAATCTCCATTTAGCTCTATTTTCTGGCCAAACAGTCCATTTACTCCAGCTGTGCATTCTTTATCAGGATTTGGCCCTTTGTATAAAGGTGAATGCTTCTTTGGCTGTGGTCCCAGTGGGGTGTTTGATAACTTTGTCAGAAAGAATCAAGAGAATGTAATATGACTGAACAAATAATAGGCTGTCAGGGAGACTTGAGTTACAGGAGCTGAAAGATAGTCCGAAATGTTTGCTCTTCAAAGAAACCTAGGAAAACTTTGTCTTAATTTGGCCTTCAGAACTTTGACATCAGCCTCTGCTTGTCTGCAAGCATCAACTCAAACACAGGAATTTATACAGATAGTCCTCGTGAGAGGTTTCTGGCGGGTTGTTTTCCCTCAGGTCAGTTACATATGGCATAAGAAGCTACCACAACTGTTTTTTCATCTCCATTCCTTTATGAAAAGTCTTACAGATCATACTAGAAAATAATTCCTCTTTAGCTTTTTTTAAACCACTCAAATAAGGAATTATCCCTATTACAGAAGATTAAAAACACATCTATTTCTATGGGGTTTTTTAATGTATTTTTAGTAACTCTTGAAGCACATTTCAATCAGCAAATTCATCAACACTAAAGTCAATGGATATTCTTACAGAAATAATATCTAGTTTTTATTTTATTGGCAGATGTACAGTAAGAAGCAAACAGAACTAAGTTCAATGCTCAGTATGTGTAGCCAACATCAGATTTTGACTTTTAAAGGGGTTTTGTAGGGCAAATACCCTTTGAAGACCACAAAAAATACCCCTGAGCCCCGGGGTCCTGGCTACCACCTTCCCCCAGGCCAGCCTGGGNCCCCCCCCCCCCCCCGGCCCGCGGGGGGGGATGTGGTGGGGGAGGGGGGGGGGGGGGGGGGGGGGCAGACCCATTTGCTCTTGGAGAGCCTGCAGTGCTCCTTTGGAGATGTACCCTGACACTGCTGAGACACAGAGTCTTGATGCTGCTGTGATGGGCAGCCAGGGGCTAATATAGATGTTCAGTAAAGTTATTGTTTACCACCTGCAAAAGTAATTTAATTAGGCCCAGCTTTGAGCTGAGGGTTGGTCCAGATGACCTCCAGAGGTCCCTTCTGCGATTTCCGATCACTGACTGTACTCTGAAAGAATTTCTCTGTTCCCCAAAAGCCCTAGTACTGCACAGTTGTGCTGAAGCTCCTCCAGGGGAAGGGAAAACACTGATTCTGTTTGCTTGTCTTTATACTGATATCCTTCATCTCAGTCAGCCTTAGCCATTGAGGTTGCCTTACCCAGAGTATCCCACTCTAACCGTCCACTGAAGCTGTAATAAAAATTCAAAGTTTCATCTGGCTGGAGAAATGAGATGATGCTTGGAATTTGGGCGGATTTGTAGCCAGTTCACTTCTCTGCAATGATGGATCTGCAGGTCCCTTCTTCCAGGACATCTGTGTTGAGGGTTGGTTGTAAAATACAGGAAGAATCCTTGGGTGATGGCAACAGCATTCCCTACAGCCACAAAAATAATCAGCTCCAAAATGAAGCTTTGTCAGTTACATAAGGAAGGTTTATTTACCGAATATCTTTTAAGCTGTGCATATTTGAAGCTTACATGCCTACTCCTAGTTTGGGAACTTAAGCAGTGTTTATTTTTGAAGAAGGGTGCCAGTTCACCTTTAAGTAGTTCAGCTTTTCACATCATTGGTTCTCCAGTACGGAAAGTATTTACTCTCTCTTCATATCATGATTCATCTCAGCTCAAGAGGTTAGATGTACAAAGGCATGACACAGACACATCTCACATTTCTACATTGAACACAATAAACAGATGAAGAACAGGAATAACATGCAGTACAAAGATTAAGAAATTGCATTTCTGTGCAGGCCTTTTTCCTTACCACTTAAGGCAATAAATCATTTCAATTAGACATAATTAAAACAGTTTGCATTTGAAATGTAAATTAAAATTGAAATCAGTATTATACAGTTTCCCCCTTCCACATTCGCCTCAACTATCAGGAGGATACTGCATATCTGTCTACTCTTGGCATAGATTAAGTCATAACTTGCATTTTTTTATATAATCGCTGGTTGTAATCAAGCACTGGTATACGGACTTTTATCGTCAATTCCATAGTTACGCAATCTTTTCCAAGTTCCTGTCCAGATACCTCTGGGCTTTGAATCCTTTATTGCCTTTTCTAATTTTCCCTTTTCATCTAAAATTAATTAGAGTACAGACTCTGTTGTCTTTTTGTTATTCCATTCAGCTTTCAGGGCATTTTTGTTCTCCACCTAAACAGCGGTTCTGTGAAGTTTAATAAACTGCCCTCATGTCTATGAGTGTGAACTCAACAAGAGTTTGGCAGATATGGGCCAAAAATTATACAAAGAGAAATAAAGAAATCTTTTGTACTCCAGTATGAAAAAATGCAACATTATGATATTAGAGTGCACAGCAGTGGACTCATTAATTAAGATAATAAACCTGATGTAATTAAACATGACTTGGATTCCTTTTATTAGCCCTTCTGTTGTCAAATAAACCTTTCAAACCCTGTAAATAAGCAAGCCAAATGACAGTTTCAATTGGTATGCAGGGGATTTGAGTTACTTAATGTTGAATTTTTTCCTGATTTTCACTCTTTTAGAGCATCAGGACTAAAGCTTGGAATAAACACATTGATTTGGTTGTATTGTCAGTGGGTCACTAATCAGAGAAATCATTGATTAGACAGTAATCTGACAATTAAGTCTGACATTGTCTCCTGTGCCTTGGCAATGGGGGGCTGCATTTTTCTTTAAACTGAGACCTTGACCTTGTTGTTTTCACTGTCTGGAGACTGAAATGAGGATTCACAATAAGGACAATGCTCTCATCCTTTGTTTTCTTCCCCCTTTTTTTTTTTCTAGGTCGGGACTGATTTTCATGTGTTTTTCAGCATTTACCTTTTCTTAAAATGAACACACACCATTCCTGCGCATTGTGACATTTTGACAGGACGTTAAAGCACTTTAACCGTTTCCTCCCTTTCATTTCCTGAAAACTGATTTTTAGGATTCATTCATCCAAATGATGAAGTAACAGTTTATAAACCTTCATTTTGGAGGGGGTCATTCTGGTTGCCTCTTGAGGAACTCAGAACATCACTCGGTGGCAAGTCTGATTGTGCGTCAATATTTCAGAGCTCCTCCAGCCCATGGGCTCAGCCCATCCAATGTGTACCAGCAGCATTCATGGAGAAAGTGAAGTGAAATGTGATGTTAATCTCCCTGGATAGTACTGGAATGAGTAATTCTTCCAATCTAGCAATAAGACACAATGTTAGTCTTGAAATTAGACACTTGGGCTCCAGTCCATCATTAATCAGAGAAGCACTTGAGCATGTCTATACCTTTAGGCGTGTGCTTAAGTGTTTTGCTGCAATGGGGCAGGCTAAACTAAATGCTTAAATGATTTGTCGAGCTTGTGTTTCAACATGTTGTTGTTAACATTGGTATATAGCAGCAGGAATGCATGTTGCTTTCTACACGGAGACTGAAGACAGTTATCAGACTCTCATTTCAATGAATTAAATCAACATCACTTTAAATTAACTCAGTTACATGAAGCTGTCAGTGCTGTCATAAGAAAAGATCCATTGTCACTCTGTGATCCAGGGGAAGTCAGTGAAACCCAATCAACTCACCAGAAACAAGATTTCACTTAGTGCCACAGGATGCTGTCCTGGTTTGAGCGACACAGGACTAATTTACCTTTCAGTAATTTTACTTTTCAGTGAAGTCTCTTCCAATGCTTGGGAAAACTGCACTTTTAGAAGACTCTAGTGTCTGAATTTGTGAAAATATTTACTTTATAGCCAGCTATGGTACGCTGGTTTCAAGGTGTCTGTGTTTTTGAGCTTGCCAGGTGAGGGGATGAGGAGGAAGGAGACCCGGGCACTTGACCCAAGCTGGCCAACAGGGTTATTTCATACCATGAATGTCACATTCAATATAAATTAGAGAGTTTGCTGAGAAGTTCCCTCTCTTCCTTGATGGCTGCGATGCGGAGAGCTTCTTGCCCCGGTGCCAGACCCCTGAGGCCTTCCCTTCCTCAGGAAGCCATAGTGCTTGCAGTGTCCGACATTTACTGTCCGCTGCTGGGAGTGCACAGCTTCCTACTGATAGAATTGGCTGAGTATAATCCTTGTATATTTTGTATTGGTATCAGTATTGGTTCTTTAGTGTTATTAATGTTAATTATCTAGTCTTATTCTATTAAATCTGTTTATATTTCAACCCTCCTGTTTCCTTGGGTTTTTTCCCCGATTCCCCTTCCTGGGTGGGGAGGGGTCATGGGCTGAGAGAATGGCTAAAGGACAATAAATTGTTGTGGGTCCCTCAAACCATAACAGATTCTCATCACCACTCATTTTCAGAGTATGTCTTTCAGATCTGGCTACATTTTATATATCTTGGAAACATGAATGGAAAACAGAATTTAGTAGCCAGATTTTAGAAGGCATTTACTTTTACCTTAGAACAAAGCTGTTGAAAAGAGAAAATTAAAATCATCACTTTACTTGAGTACTACTTTTATTTTTCCTGTCTCGTAGGCCTGCATGATATATATTGTAGTGGTGCCTCATTACATACTGATGGAACTGAAACCCAGAGGTAAGAATACAGGGTTAAACTGGTATTTAAAGCTATATTCCAAGGTTTTTAATCTCCTCCCCATCCCCCCGACTTTCTCCACCTTAAAAGGTTTTCCCATTAAAACAAGCCTAAGAAGCTAAACAAATTTTAGGGAAAAAAGAAAATTTTTGAGGCATGCAGTAAATACCCAACCTGCACGGACCGGTGCTTAACTTAGAAAATCTGATATTAGCAGAGTGAGATTTAAATAAAATAGTACTTATCTCCTAAGAAACCTGAACATTTATTAATCAGTCTGTGTGAAGGATGGTTCCTGCTTGCTTTGTTCTCGGTTTGCACCCTTTGTTCCTTCAAAAAGGCAAGGACTGGAAGAAGAGGAGATGGCTATTTCTGTGGGGAGCAACTAAGCACAGTGAGGCGCTGCCAAAGGCTTCAGGGTGAGGCAAGGGATGAGGGAGTCACAGCAGGACGCTGTGTCCTCAGGCAACCAAGTGCCCTCGAATTACAAAGAAAGGAGCTCTAGTTCATCTGCTAATAAAATCAGGCTATTGAGTCAGTGTTTGAAGGCTGCTTTGGGGAGTTCACTTTTGGATGGAGGTCTAGGCAGATCCACCTTGGCTGTCTGATTGATTTGGCTTCTGCAACAACTGATGTACATGCTGAAGTAGTGCTGATTTTCCTCACCAGAAAATAAACTACATCAGTACAGGATTATTGATTAAAGTCGGGGAATTGCTCCAAGTTTATTAAAATACAGGGCAGAATTTCGACACATATTCAGTTGCTTCACTGCTTTGTTATTAATGGAAAGCTATTTATACACAGCTAAATATTTGTATTCAAAACGAATGTGTAAGCTTGTTCATTATTATAAAAAAACCCCTGTCTTTAAAAGATCTGCTACAATATCCCCCCCCACAACCACCTTTTGTTTTCCTCCTTTTTTTCTTTTCTGTTCTCTTCACTTCTGCCAGCCAGTATCCTGTTGAAATTGTTTACAGCACTGATACCAGAACACTGGTCTGATGGAGAGCTCTGAAGTACGCATTTCTCCAGTGGGAAAAAATAGTACCAAACACATTCTGCTTACTTAACCTCCCTTTTGATCAGCTGTCCCTCAATGGAAAGCCATCAGATTTCTGTTCTTTTTCTTCAATGATATGTTAGTGGCCTTCACCACATTTCTATCTCCAATGAGTATCTGATAGTAGAAATGTAACACATTCTGCACTATCAATTTCAAACATAATACACAAGAGTAATAGATGTTAAAAATTGCCTCAGCCACATAGTATATTGTCAAAAAATAGATTTCTTAGAGCAAACACTGGGTTTAAATAAAAGGTGACATTGTTAACGAATGTCGTCAGAGTAATAAAGTGATAGATGCCTAGCCATTCCTCTATATGGATCCTCCTGAACAGAGAGGCTGTATAAAAGAAAAGGATATTTGTCAAGGAAAATTGGATGGAAAACTAAGGGTTTATGACATTTATTGTCTTTTCTTCAGCTCCTGTCTACTATAGTAGTATATCTAAGTGTTTGTATAACTTCTTATTTGGTTTACTTTTGAAATATACAGTGATGAAAGGTATAAGCACACCTTAGAAAACTCTCCCCCTCTCAAATTCGTTTCATCTATAACGCTCTATCTCTGTCAATGAAATGAGAAAAAAATAAGCCACAGTATTTAGAAAGGCTATATTACCTTAGGCATCTGCATGTAGAAGAATACATTAGGAAAAAAAATAATAAAATCCTGGTTACGAGATAACTGATAACAATACAAGGGGTGGGGTGGGTGGTATTTCATTCAATGCAAATTTGTGCAAATATCCCTCTTCCTGCATACAGTTCTGAGGACAGAACATGACAATAGTGAGCACCTATCACTGAAAGAAACGCAGATACCCCTCCTTGAGTCATCCTTCCTGTAGCAGTGCTAGAACTCACATATACTTTTGTATGAATACCAAAGTCTTGTCTGGATACTTCTGACTAAGGCCCTTTTTAAAAATGAAAAAAAAACCAAAAAACCCCAATCATTTTCCTGGGCTGTCCAAGAGTAGAATCCATATAACAGTTCCTCTCTCAGAGAGCTGCACCACTTGCTAATAAAGGTAACAGTTCCATACTGTTTTTCCCTGTACTGTAAGTAAATTAAAACTGCAGAATAAATGTTGTTTACAGAAATATGCAAACTAGTAACAGCTCATCTGTAATATTCACCAATAGGCAGCATTGGCAAATACCTACTTATTTGCTACATGTAATCATTTTTATATCATTTACTTTTCTATTTCACAAGCCAAAATGCTTAAAATTCCAATTGACAGGTCTTTGTCATTATTATTCATTAGGCTTTGTTAAAGCCATTTAATCATGTGTAGGCCCTACAAAGGATTTCTTCCCCTTTCTCTTTTTAACAAACATGCTTTTGAAGGTAAGCTTGCATAGCAAATAACTTATCTGATAGAAATAATTACAGACAGTAAGAGGGGAAAAAAAATAATATCTAATCTGCTGGGAAATGTTCTTTGCTTTCATTGTCCTGCAGCACCATTTTACCAGAAAGTGCTCTGAATAATTTAGGGGCTGCTAATATGATTGCAATGTCTTCTGATGTTCACCACAACTGCTTGAGGTCACTATGCTATCTGGTTATATTTGATGCCCAAGGGAAAAGGAAGGTCTAAAACTGAAGGCAGCCTATCACGTAGAAAGATCACCCCAGTTGGATTTTATAGGCCATTTAAGGTGGACAGTAATGGTTGGACTCCATGATCCTAAAGGTCTTTTCCAACCTAAACAATTCTATCAATCTAAGAAGAGGCAAATATTCAGATGTTATTCAGAAGCATGATGGTTTCAGAGGTTTACTTTAGTAAAAACCCAAAATGAGAAAATAATTATTAGATTCTCCCTACGCATGTTTCCAGTTAGTGAACTAAGAGTTGTTGCTTAGGTCAATAAATATAAACTATTAAGAACATTAAGTTAGAAATCCGTCTTCTCCTCACTAACAAATTAGCACTCTGCAGCATGGTACCCTCTACCCTAACTCAGCCATGGATATCTGAACCATGATCTTTCAAGTCAAGTCTCTCCTTCCCTCAAAGAAAATGTTTAAATTGAAAGAAGATGAGCCACTCTCAGAGTTACAAATAGCAGAGAGCACTATAAAAATATTTATCAACTTCCTCCAGAAATATATATTGAAAAAAAAAAGCAGAAAGTTGCATCTAGCCTTCACCTTTGAAAAATACCAAATCAGCAGCAATGTTAGTACTCTGCTATTACTAACCCAACTCACTGTGTGCCCATCAAGCAAATAAAAGCATGTGTCCGATATACTCCTGTTCTGAGATTCTGCCTGGATTTATTTACTTACAATTAGACAAAGATTAAATGAGGATAATATTACACATTTAGTTTCATCTACAGTGCTCTTTATCTGTGGGAACTAAGATGAACTAGATGAAGTCAAGATCCACAGAGGGCATAAAACACTCAGGTTTTTGATTCAGCATTTTGCACCTAAGAAGTATTGATGGTTTCTACTGAAAATGAAGTCCAGTTCACATTGCTTCTGAATCATCCACAGTTGAGTTGGCAGGTATGGGAATATGGAAGAGGTGCTGACTTTGAAAAAGACTCAAAGAAACGAGCATAGAAAATAGGTAAGAAAAGTTTGACTCTGCAGATGTTATCAAACTAGCTCCTTCAGTAGACAGCTCACCCTGTAAGTTGAGATTGTGATAACAAAGCAACCTTAAGGGCCTTCGGCAGCTTAGGAGGTATAATTTCCCCACTTCAAACTGAAGTGAAAAGGTGAGCTATCCCTAAACACCTAGGATTAGTCCTACCACATTGCAGAACCAGCAAGGAGAAGAGATCACCAATGGCTTTCCCACCACCTCATACAGCCTGACCCCCAGGGCATGGGGCAGTCAGACAGCAGCAGCACATGAAGAATAAAACAGCAGAAGCACAGTTTCTCTGCAGAGACCATTTTCCACCTCAAGGACCTGCTTAATTTGCCTGTACCTAAAGCAAACCCTGACTCTGCCAAAGAACACCTGCTTAGGACTGTAACTATTATTCCGGCCTCCTGGTCTGGTTTCCCTGGGCACCGTAAGGAAGCCATTGACACTACTCTTGCCCTTGGTGCAAAGCACAGCACAGCTCCACAACCTGCCTTACTCAGGCAGAGAAAAGTCCCCCCTCAGCCATCTTTGTTCTCTGCATTTAAGACCCTCAAGCACATAAACACCCTGTTTAGTCCCTTGAAGCCAGCCATAACCTCACCACCCTCCTGGCCTAGCCCCCTTTGCTGTCCTTTGATGAGGGCTCTAATTATTTTCAGGTGAGTGTAATTACTGCTATCACTGGCCTGGGTTACTCCAGAGGTTCCTGGTTGCAGGCACTGGGCAGCAATGGGGTGAGCAAAGTGATTTTGGATCTTTTCCTAATTTCAGCTAATTCTTTCACTTATCTTCTCTAGCAGATTTTATTTCCTTCTTTGGCATAAGCCTTATATGTTGCAGTAACTGATCTCAGGAGTTTGGATTCTGTTTGGTGCCTGTATTGTTGAAGCAGATTTGCATCAGCTGTCTGTGGCCATGTTTTAGTCGCCGGGAGGCGACGGGGCGGCCCCTGCCTCTCCTCACAGGGGCTGCCCCACAGCAGACATGGCCTGTTCCAGCGAGCCCCCAGGACCTCACTGCAGGGCACGGCTGTGACCCTTAGCCACTGGTGTGGCACCTCAGAAAGGAGATGCTTGAGCAGAGGTTTCCTCCCACCCTGTGGAGGACCCCATGACACAGCAGGTGGGTGGACTCTGAAGGAGCTGTGCCCGGTGGAGAGGAGCCCACGCAGGAGCAGGTTTATCCCCAAGGAGCTGTGGCTGGGAGAGGACCCACGCTGGAGCAGAGGAAAACTGTGAGGAGAAAGGAGCTGCCGGGAGGTACTGCTGTGTGCTGACCCTCAGCCCAACGCCACTGCACCGCTCGGGGAGGGCAGGGAGAGGGGTTGGGAATTGAGGGAGTGAGGTTGATCCTGGGGTAAAGGGGGAGGGAAAGGTGTTTTAAATTTTGTCTGTGCTTCTTGCTTTCCACCTCTATTTTAATTGGCAATAAATTAAATTAATTTTCCTTAAGTTAAGTATGCTTTGCCCCGACGGTGACTGGTAAGCCATCTTCCTGTCTTTATCTTCACTCATGAGCTTTTTTTAAAATCCTATTTGTCCCCCTGGGGAGGGGGCAGTGAGAGAGTGGCTGGGTGGGGGTCTGGCAGCCAGCCAAGGCCAACTCACCACAGATTTACATTAACCAACTCAAAATCATGTACTTCAGATATATCTTTGCATCTTTGGGCTCTTACTCATTGCATTCACTGGCCAACCTGAAAAGTCAAAGAGGTCTATATTTTTATTCCTAACTTTCTGTAGCTGAAGACCAATGGATTTAATGTCATTTGTCTACAGAGAACTGAGGGGTTTGGAGGAAGATGCTCAAAGTGAGCACCCTCTAACCTTTCGGATGTCTGTAGAATAATTTCAGTTGCCTGGGTTAACTACAACCGAAGAACAGCCTGGGATAAGAATTATCCCTGCTGGTGCAAGGCCTTCTGCATTCACCCGCATGCTGGGAAAGTCCCGGGAGTCCTCATGCAGTATGACACCAATGTAAATATGGGCTACGAACGTGACAGCTTCTCTCTTAGATGCTGTGGGCTGTAAGTGAATCATTTCCTGGGTTGATTCATCTAGTAATTCTGTGCAATTAATAAATCTGAAGAATAAAATCCCCCTTGTTGTAAACGTGAAAAAGCAACAATGGTAAAACATGCAACTAAATTGATCACCCTGAATCATTCCCTCAACTGAATGATGTGCTGACAGGTGGTTGGAGCTGTAAATATGGTTACAGATACTGTCTTGAAGTGAAAGATAGTTATTTTGTTATGTAGCTTGTAACTAGTCCCAAGTCCTGGATGTTGGGTGTCTTGGAACTGTATAAGAGTGAAATGCAAATCTTTCTACTAGACATATTGCTACAGGTTGATATGTGTCATGTTGGAGATGGGGAGAAAAATGGTTCCTTTAAGATTACTGCTTTTTATAAGAATTTCTCTAACTACAAATGACCCAAGGCTTTTTATTTGATGGAACAATCCAGAATGTTGCAAGTGGGACCTCAATTAATCCAAACCACCAAAGTCTCTACAAAGATTATGTACCAATACTTGCAACACGTTCTTCCAGATAAATTAATCCATATTGTTCTTATTCCTGACAGTTTTTTGGCTTTGGACTATTTCATTATATATAAAAAAATGGTGTTTGAGATGCAAAACAAAAGCCCTAGAAGGAGAGGTGCAAGAGATATGTATGGGCCCACAAACTAAATCTGCACCTAAAAAATATCTTGCAATGCACAACTTAACACTGCCATCAAATGGCCAAATATATTTATTATTGTGCAATGGTATCTCAGCTGACTGTCTATTATAAGCACTTCTAATTCTAGACAACCCAGTTGAGTCACACAAACTAAAAGCAAAACAACAACAGTGGCTTTCTGTTTTTGGTGTTGGATGGAAATACAGGCCTGATTCTATATCTAGCTTTGGGGAGAGGGTTCACGTCTTAGGAGATGCATCATTGATTCCTACAGAGCTATGTGCAGATACAGATGTTCATTCAAGTGGAGTCATTTATAGGACCCAGTTTTGTTTCCTTCATTATGAAAAGAAATATCTTAATAATGAGAAAAAAACTTTTGTTCCTTGACATATCCATTGTTTGCAACTTCCATACTCTTCTGCCTGAAATGAAATATTAGTGATCAGTTGCATGTTGTCCCCAAAATTCTCTAAGCATCTAAAGTGGATATAAATGAAGCAAAGTAAGGTAATCATGGTCTGTCACAGCAGAGCCAAATGACCAAGCGTACAGGAAGCTGCATACCAGGGTGAAACAAAATAAGGAAAGACAGACCAGCCTTGATGATCACTTTTAGTCACAGGCAGCTCTTGGCAAAAAGCCCGCAAGGTGGTCTTCCAGATGAGCTAGGCAAATTGGAAGTATCCAGCAATGAGCACAGATGAAAACCACTCCTGTCTTCTTCCCATACTCTGGGTTTCTGCTGAACAGCACCTTGCCAGCATTCTTTGCTACTTTGCTGACTCTTGTCTCTGCTCCATGGAATTACCATACAGGCATATTACGCACTCTCAGTACAGACCTCCGTAAGTACTATATCTAAATATGTACATCTACACACATCTGACATAAAAGCTATCCAACATGTAGAACATGTAATTCAGTAATCACTCAGAGCCAAGAAGTATTAAAGCTCTCATTTTTGCTGTTTATTAACTATGCTGATTAGTGTTGTGCCATGGAACCCTGGGGATGACAACATTACTTTAATTCTAGATACTTGGAAAACCTCGTAGGGCTACAACAACTCCTGCTTTTCTTCCCTGGGCAGTTATAACATTGCTCCCTAATGCAGATTTGATAAACTCTGTGGTGTCCAGGTTATCCTTGAGATGCAATTGTGACATCCATACTGTTGCTGTTGTTTAAGTCCATTATTTCTGTCTTTGTCATCAAATGCAGCCTTTTGTGGCTGTTTTCTGTCTGAGACCTCCAGGGTTTGCAGAAGATTGCTTCAGGGATTTGGAGAAGGTGTAGCCTATGGCTGTTGTACGTGTTCACCTGGCACTGGTGCAAAACCTTCCACGGTTCAGCTGCTCCATGCCACACTTTGTCACAGAGGAAATGCATGACATCTTTAAAAATGTTTGGCCCATCGTCTTGGGATTTGTTTTACTTCACTGTTTTCTCTGCACATCTTCAGACATCAGAGGACTTACTAGTTTTTTTTGTTGTAGAAAATATCAGCAAGTGCCATCACTGGTACTGCCTTCTAACTTAATGTACTATGTATGTATCATTGGTACTGTCTTCTAACTTAACAAAATTATATCTTGATGACATTTGGGGTCTATGATCCCTTTCAAAACAATCTTTGTCTTTGTTTTAAAACAGTTTTCTATGTCCAGGGACAAGGGAGATGAATAAGATGAAGGATAATGTATCTAATCTATACTGAACTGCAAAAATAGTTTTACACTGGATTATGAACATTGGTTGATTGTCAGTCATTACTAACAGGTATAACATGCCAGTTAAAATCTACTTGATGAGTATGATGAAATTGCTTGTTGATAATGTCCACTAGCAATTTCAATAAACTAAGGCGTTAGAAGTACGTATTTTTTCCTGCTTATACTTATTGCTCTAAGCCAGAGATCTTTTGTGGAACCAACATGAACTCCTTCAAGTTACGCAGGTCTATTTTTTTTCTTTTCTAGCATACAATGAGCCTTAACAACCCATCGATGTTACTGTTCATTTGAGTTCAATATAAAAAATCTCTGAACTTCTTGTGGATGATTTGATCTCACGCATTCCCCATCTTCTGTAACACTTTAGAAATAATCATCCTGCAGTCTTAAAATAAAACTGCATTTAATATTGAAATCCCCACTTAAATTTCTAACAGAGCACTCCTTGCTGCTTTAATTCACTTCTGAAGGGCCTCATCCTGAGCAGATGCTCTGACAATCACGATCCACATTTTTGTCTAGTCTTGGAGAATTCTTTCACACAAAATTCATATGAATACAGTGCAGATGTAGAGTTTTTCCACTGCGTTTCTCTCAGCTGCTCTAGAGAATTTCTGCTAACATTATCTTTCGTAATCTTTGCTTTCAATATATAACTAAGGCGGGGGCGGGAGGGGGCAGGGAATTATTTCAGATTTGTCTGCCGCATGGATTTTATCAAGGGTTTAATGGTTTATATTCAGCATTAGTGACTACTCCCACCTTTTCAAATGCAACTGTTTACACCCAGGAAACAGGTTTATTTGTATTTTTTTATCATCCATCTTCCATATTGTGTTCCATCCTCTTACCAGTCTGAAAGAAGTGGGCATCTCCCCAGTGTTTTGTTTGATGGTATCTATTGCTTATATGCTTCTTAATGTAGCATCGCATCTCCTATAGTTGGTATTCAAGCTGTGAGGGACTAGTATTCAATGTCTATTAGACATCTTTGTGTGGTTGCACACATACAGGAAGATTTTCCTATATTGTTCACAATGCAAAGTGCATTTTTATTCTCTCCTAGTGGTCTGGAGAAAGCATACTGGCAAGTATGGGGATAGGAACAGTTTTCTGTGGGCCACTGTTTACACCCTGCTTTGTTACCTTTTCTCGCACATTATGGTATACAGAAATTATATTTTAAGCTATAGCTTCATAGATTTAATTGCTCCGGTACTTTGCAGCGTTGCTTCTTTCACAGATCAAAATGTCACCTTTGTGAGGTGGATGCCTTGAAGGTAATCCAAATGGCAGTGTGGGGAAACAACTGTCTTGCACATTTAGTCCACATAGTGAGATTCCTTTGTTGCTGTAAGTTATGAATCTTACCAGCTCACCTCTTTCTTACAGCTATCTTTTCAGTGCTAGTTTCACTAAAGAGGCATTTCAGTTTGGGTCCCCCTACTCAGCCCATTACTTCTCATTAAAAAAAAAGAAATAATAGAAAAATAGTATTTAAATATCTTGTTCTCTCTTTTTCTCTACTCTGTAATTGAAATAGACTCCAAATTTCATGTAGAAGTTTGTAGCAATTCCTTAGGTTTTTTTAGACTTTTAAAATGGTCCTGTTGAGTTCTCAGACTTCTTTAAGTGGTGATCATGTTGCATTTTTCATACTAGGAACATTGACAAAAAAGCAATAGTGAACATGTCCAAATTATTAATGAACAGAATTGTAGAATATGAACCACCTCATTTATTGATTGTCATAGATAACTTAAAGTATTTTTTCCAAAAGAAATATTTTTAAAACTGAAGTTACTAACAAACAGGCCATGAACACAACCTCCACACCTACCCATTGAAAAGGAATCCTTCCCTTTCTTTGTTCCAGTGGAAAACAGGTAACTTTTTGCTGCTGGTAAGTGTGGTGCTGCCTAATGCTTCACGGTAGATAAGAAATCACATCAACTCACTTTAACCGCTAGATATCTCGAGCTTCTGGGGTTTGGTTTCAAGTCATCACATTGTACATTGCACAGAGTGCATGAGAAACTAAGTTAATTGTCTTTGTCCATCTTTGTCCTTGTCATCTATTTATGAAAATGATGGCAGGTGCTCTGCAGAGCTGGAAAAGTAGTGTAGATTAATCTGTGGGCTGAGACTGCCCAATACATTATACTTCTGTCTTTGAGGTCTCTCTGTTTCTGACTTGCAGTAATAAAACAAAGCAAAAGTCACAGGAAAGTCTTCCTAATATTCCTTAAAGGAGTGGTTAAGTGGTTTTATCTTTACAATTTATACGCTTTTGAGGGAGTAACCTTTCCCTGCACATCCTGAATTTCTCCTCTCCTTTGACCAGGGTGCCCTTCATGACCATTCAGGTAATTCATTTTTACTTTGCTCTGTTCTGAGTACTGACAAGTGACATGATCTTCAGGAATAATTACAATGGATAGCCCTGTCTAATTCACATTAGATAAAAAATGCAATGTCTTTAAAGGTACAATAGACAAACCCCATAAATATAAAAATTCCTCTGAAAGGGTACTATATAGATGTCAAAGAGGCTGTGGAAAGCTCAGGGCAATGCTAACAGAATTGTTGGTTTATTCAGTCAGAGGGAAGGGGACCAGATCCTCAGCTAGTGCAAGGTACCCAAATTGCATGACAATCAATAGCACTGCTCCCCTCTTGTGTCAGCAGAGGACCTCTTATTTTCCCTTCTGTGTTTGGCACACATCAGTCTGACTCCTTCCCAAGCTACGAATGTGAGAAAAGAGGCACTCTCCTTCCTCTGGCAGAGTGGAGCCCTTCCCCAAGGACTTCAGCTGCCTTTCAAAAGCTGGACCTTCAAACCCAAACACTGCAGCACCTGAGCCCCCAGCTCAGCACACAGGGGGCTCATTTGTTGATAATGCTGCTCCATCGATTTAGTGGCATTACAGTAGCTGAATTAGGCCCATTATGCCCTACTCAAGTGACAGAAGAAACTGCAGCTATAACTCAAATTCCCCCTTTATCCCTGAGCCATTCTAACTACTTAACCGACTTGGCTTCCAGACACCCCCCTCCCTGCCCTCCCAGGTTGTTTCAAGTTGAGCAGCACATAAAGGTGCAATGCTATTTTCTTCATAAATGAGAAGTACAGGTTGGATCTGTAAGGGGAGTACATATTACATATCCAAGCACACAGAAACATAACAGAGCACCCGTGAGAGCGGAGAATGACTTCAGAAAACAATCTATAAATCTCCGGTGTTATCTTTCTGACAGCCTCCTAATCTCTGCAGGTTGTTGTTAAGAGCTGCATTAAACTAGCCTGTCATTGATCCCAGCTCTCACTGCTTCTCAAAGAGATGCACTTCCTGTGATCAATTAGAAAAAGAGGCAACAGCTTCTTAAAAGCATCTTTACAACAGGACCCTGCAATAACATATCTTCCCAAAATGTGTATCTCTGACATTTACATCATACCTTGTCAAAGTACAGCCAGCATTTGCCCCCACAACATAATTCAGTCTTCTGTAATAAGTAAAAAAAACTTAGGTTCCTCACATTGAATCATCATTCTCACCTGCAACTTCACCCCCAACAGAAACGGTTATATTATTATAGTGGTTGTAATTTCTTGCACTTATTTAATTTTGAGTCAGTTTTAGATAAGCTCTGGATAGGAAGTAGCCTCCTCTCAGGGACTTAGTGGGGAAACAGAATGTGAACCTTCTGCCTCCCTGTTAAATCCCTGTGGAGGAGTCTGGCTTACTGTCCAATTCCCTTTCACTCTGAACATTATTCAGTATGAAAATCTGTCCTCTATGGAGTCCTGTGTACTAATTCCAAAGTTACTAATGGATGATTTCTCTTTCCTTCAAAAGAAAATAGTGATTGCAGTTCTATTTTTCTATCTCACATCAAACCAGTAAAAATTTCTAAATTTGTTTGGAATAAAAAATATGCACTCCCTTTCTGTCCCTAAAAGTACAGACTTGTTTAGGTCATTAGGTACTTTTAGCAGGCATAGTTCTAAAATTTTTCACTTTGTTCCTTTAGTGTCTTTTAAATTCTTAAAAAAACTGATGACTTGATATGATGGAAGAGTGGGTAACAAAAAGCAGATAGGTTAGCTGATGGCAGCACGTCTGGGAGTTGGGGTATGTCATGATTATATGTGCTTTAGTATATAATACATGAAACGTGGTCACTATTGTAAACATTAGGAGGGAATGTGCTAAAGGTCAGCACTAATAAAAGGGTAAAAGCACTTAGTCTTGAAGTTGGAAGTTTGCTAACAGTCCAGTAAAACTAGATGGGGCACAGAAATTTATTACTCCTAAGAAAAATATTCCAAAAGGAATAGGATGTGGCTGACTTTAGCAATAAGGGATTTGCTTTGGTGGAACAATTACATTCCTGTTATGGAAATTAAGTTTCTGTTGAGTTCTGTGGTAGCTGGAGAAAGAAAAGTTCCTTTTTTACCTCCGTTCCAGCCAAGGTAAAGTCCCGTTGTGTTGCTGAACTTAAATTTATTTAATATATGACTACTCCAAAGAGGTTACTGTCTAAGTATTGGAAGATGATAAGCTCCCTGGTTTCTCTACATGACTGTGGGGTGGAGAACAGGATGTGGAGAGGGAATAGAAGTAATACTATATCGTGTTGCTTAGTATGGTGAATGTATTTTATCCTGGATTATTTAGTAGCTTGTATCACAAACATCCAGACTGGACTTTCATGTTCCACTCCTTTCTTTCTTTTTTATGTCTTCTTTTATGATTAAAAAGAGATTGGTCTTTAAGCTACTATACTTTTTTAATACTTGGAGTAGTCTGTCACCTTAACAGGGAAATACAGTGGAAGAGAAAGATAATGATCTTTTGAAATTAAAATACATATTCTCCACAGTTACTGAACTATGACAAGATAAAGTAGCACAAATTCTCCTGGTCTGGTTTTCCATTTCACATCTTTGTAGCCACTGACACTCTGACAAAGAAAGCCAATTTCTGTGTGCCTTAGCTTTTAGAAATTTTAAGATGAGACATTCTAAAATTGCAGCAAAAGGATGGATCTGTTTCAGTGTGCACTTGCAACACTCCATATAATTAGCAGGCTAAGCGGTAGAGCTGTATTTAGCTCACTAGCTCTTAAATGGAGTTACTTTCATTTGTTTACTGAGTGTCTCTACCCACTAAAGGCTAATGAACTAGTAATGGATCTGTCAGAAAACGGAAAAGACAAATACCTCTAAATGTTGCTATTATAGCCTAAGAAAGTGGCTATTATTGTTCCCCTAACTCATGATCTTCATAAGAAGGAAGGCGGCAGGAGATTTGGTATTCAATGGGTGTAAGGAACCACGAGCATAATTTATGTACTGATGGAGTGGAAGGGAGGAGAGTAGCAACCCTCAGGAAACAATAAAATAAACCAGCATATTCTTCCTGCGTATTTCTGTTACGGCTTTTCCATCTTCAGTTCCATGCTCCTGTGTAAAGTATATTAATCTTCCCAATTTTTATTTATATTATACAAAGCCTTAATGTCTGAATCAAAAGCAGTGACCTGCTGCAGTTAAATACTGCAGTTACACTGAGAGTCTCAAGTCTGTAAAAGCTCATGACAGAGTGATTCTCACTGGTCTCCACAGATGGGGAAGAAACACATAAGAAGGGAAGGATGAGTCTCCTTTTTTAACATGGAGCCCTGTATTGAAAAAAAGCCCCAGCCTGGGTTATGGGACTTGCAAGAAGAAAGCCTGGGTCACCTTCACTGGCTCCATATTTGTGTCAGTCTAGAGACTGAGGACAAAAAGACCTAGATATACCTGCATCTACTTTGCCGACAAAGGTAGCAGGATATCTAATAACCTTTTCAGGGTAGGGGTGGGGGAGAAAACATTAGATTCACTGTAGCAAGTGATGAAGGGATACTTCATCACCGCACTGCACTCTTGATACAGAAGGTGAGTTAAAGTCAATACCATGGAAGGGAAGTGCATGGTTGATGGGACTTACACATCCTCTCCTGACTCTGCAGTGTACACATGACTTAACGGACTTGTCTAAGGTTGCTCAGGATGTCAGCGATGGGTTCTTGAAAAAGCACCTATTTTTCCAGTCTAAATCCTTGGTCCTATTTAACCAATTAGGATATCACCCCTCTCCATCCTATTCCCTCCTGGGAGTAGCCTTTCTAGAAAATCAATAATAAAGCAGTTATAAAAGAAAATGGGATCTGTTGTGAGCCTAACCTCACTTACCTGTTGTGAGGCTGCCTAGAAGAGAAATTATCAGCAAAAAAAACCCAGGTCCTTGGATGTGCCCTTGAACAACAATGGTCCAAGAACTGCTGCAGGGCAAACAGCATAGACCCCTCAAAAGTGTTTTGGATACAGCTGTCATTCTCTTTCTAGGGAACCTTGAATAAGCACAACATTTACAGCTAATTTTCTATTCAATCCTCACCTTTGCTTATATCAGCACACAGTCTGTCGTACAATTTTCTGTGGGGTGGTGCTTGCTTACATAAAGCCTGAATTCAGTTCTGTGGGCAACATTTACACTTCTATGTAAGTCAGAAAACAGATCAAATGTCAAAGTAAATTACACTTCATCTCCTTGAAATTCATCAGTTGAGACAAAGGGCCAGCCAAGTGCCTGAGCCAGTCAGGTTATAAACTCAGGGTGTAAGGGAAAAATGCAGCATTCAGAGTAATGTTCAAACAATAGAAGTACTTTGACGCTGATTTAATTTCTATCTGAAGAATGCGAAGAAAACCTAAGGACAGCAGCTACCTGAAAATTACTCTTACTATATTTTGTAGTTTTGAGCATTTTTTGTTGTGAACTAAGATACCATTTCTATGAATCTGCATTACTAGATTTGGCTCAAAATATTCTCTGACTGAAAGACGACTAACAAAGCTCTGGGCAGAGTACCTCTTCAGTTCAATAGATGTAATATGAAGTACAATAACTTAGAGATCAAAACTTTTATGCATATGAATTGCACTATGCCAGTGCAAGCAGACCAACTTTTACACATTGAATAAACAGGACTACTAATGCTTTAATGATAGAATTAAATCATTCCTGCCTGTAAAAAAAATTATAAAATTCCATAATATTCACATGTTGGAAGGGTACTTCTGTCTGACTTGTAACACTTCTGTCCAGTAGAGACAACTGTTCCTGTAAATATGTAGAAACTTTTCTTATGTGGTACAATTTTAGCATTTTTTCCATAGTCTGTTATTCATTCTCTATATAGTTTAATTATTCTTTTTCAGTCCCCTCTGGAAGTGTTATTCTGCACTTCTTACAATTTTATGAGGGGATTATATTTATGACCTTTGTTACGGTTGATCTAGTGTTGTTCCATTTCCTTCACATCTGGAGGCTGGGACAGGTATAGACTGTACCTTGTGCCAGAGTTCCACTCTGGACAAGCATGGAGGAAACAGAAGAGACTTCTGGCTCTCAACTCAGACCTTCCCAGAATCAGAGTGGCTTCTTTGCTGTCTAGCTAGCACAAACAGTTTGAATTTTGAAATTATACGTGTCTACAGGAATAGATCGATTCTATCACTGATGCCCCCATTTGCAACAGTGAGGAACCAGGGTCCGAGTATCTGCATTAATACTTTATTCTACTGTGATAGGAGATACTTCTGCTGACCATCTGAAGACAGTTTTCAGTTTCCTAACCTACCTTCAAGGCACAGATAATACAATCACAAGATGTAGATTAGCACTAAACTTTTAGGGACAGAGAGAAAATTGTGACCTAATTTTTGCAAAGTAGCAGGTAAAGAACCTAATCAGACCCATAGCTTCTTTTAAGTGTGGCGTCACTGTTAGAAAAAGTTCAAACCATAATTTAATGACTAAAAATGAGTCATTAAAGTCATTAAAAGTCATATAATTACTTACCTTCCTTTTTTTGGGGGGATGGGGAGGGCAACAAGCCAAAGAAAGTTCCTTTTTTGTTGAAATCAGGCTATTGAAAAGACAGTCACTCTTGCAGAAGAACATAAGATTGAAGAAAAAATTATGATATTTCTATTTCCTCAGAAAACAATAATACAACCTTTGCAGCCGTAATTGCTCTTCATCCAAATATGTGCCCAGACTCTCTTTAAGAATCAGTATGGTATCTAGCGACCATTATGTGCATGTGCTTTAGTTACTCAGCAGACCATCATCACTCATTCCAAACTATTAGTCCAGTAATTCCTGCAAAAACTTTGTAGTATTTCTTAAAACTTATGTTAGCAATAGTGCTTTCTGAAGCACTGTTTATTTTTTTAACTTGATAGATGTAGGTTTGACAGGAATTAAGTCATGTTAGAGATCACTGTGAACTCTGTCTTCCAAGCACTGAGAGCTCTGGTCCTGATGCAGTAACCCCCAGCTTGTGAAAAATGTTTCAGCACAGCTGTTTGCAAATACTGACACAGTTCTACACACATCTTTATCACGAAATTTTATATGTCTCCCTTCCATTCTCCCATACAATTTTGACACCTCCAGGCTCTTCGGTGCTGCAATAACTCAGCTCCCTTTGTGTGTCTCACCTTCTCTTGGATTCGGGATTGCATACCATCCCTATAGCAACCAGACACAATTGCTAATTGGGAGAAGCAATGTTAGGAAATGTTAATGCATTTGACAGTCACGCTTAACTCCTCTTGTAAAAACAGCTTACTTGCACTGTGTCCTGCTTTTCATTCCCCTCCCCGCCCCATCTGTTCCTATTGAAAACAAGGTGGATGGTGTGATGAGTCAAATGCAATCCATGCACCAGTGGGACAGATGGTGTTTAGCAGACCCCCATCCCAACTGTGAGTAAGAAATGTTGTGATCACTCCCAACCTTAGCCTGACCCCTGACCAAATTTTTCTTTTATCTTAAATTTGAAAATAATACGGAAAAAGCTGTTTCCTGTAATATGGAAGAATGCTGTCTTCATGGTATGCAACTTCTTTTTTTGTTCAAATTTTAGTAGCACACTATCCCTTGTTTATAAAGGATGCAAGCTGTTTGAAAGTAGACTTATATGTATTTTACTTGAGAAAGTGTACAGTAAAGGCCAATATGCCTATTTAGATCATTGGTCATTGGATGACCAAAGACAGACACTGTCTCTAAAGTAATGTGGAACTTGTCAAGAGATGTCATTCTTTTTTGTAGACATTGCTTGAACAAAGTACAAATTACTTTACAGTAATACATTTAATTTAATTTTATATGCATGCAAATTCCTTGTTATCTTGTTTTGTATATTTAGCATATTTATCTTATTTAGCATATAAAATTACATTTTTGAAATAGATGAAATTATATGTACTTTATATATATTTTTGGCTCTAATGTTTTCCAAAATAACATCTCTTCTTTAAGTACAGAAATATCCAACCTATCTTGTAATAGTTTTACAAAATCATTACTGTCTCTTCATAAAGATTCATTGAAGAACACCTGAATTATTTTTAAAATATCATAAAAAAGGAAACCTCATGGAAACTATGGTTTCTGGAGGACCCCCACAATTTTGTATTTTATGGTTTTTATAGTAAACAGGCTGTTGTTTTCATAGCATGTTTAGAAGCTTTGTAAATGGTAGATTCCTACCACAAGGCTTGCAGAAAGAGTTTCCAGAGAAAATTCACAGTAGGACAAGAAAATCCCGTCTTTATAGCCTGTGGCAGTATTTACATTCTACCTCACAAAACAGCCCTGGATCAGATGTGTTAGTGTGTGTTTCTGTCAGGGGTTATTTTGGAAGGGACGGGTAGCACAGGTGTTCGTATGCTCCTGTGTTTCATATACAGCTCATAACAGTAGTCAGATCAGACAAGTTACAGCCACAGCTCAGAATGATTCTGATCTTAAATTTACCTCTGCTCCTGCTATCCAGATCTGTGTTCTTGTTGTCCCAAAGTGGGGTCGTTTACCCCGGTGAGCAAGACGCAAAAGCACACACAGAGCAGAGGTATTTATTTAAATCATTTCTGCGCAGAGATGGGTGCTAGGTGGTAATCCACAAAGCTGGCATAATGGCCTACAAACTCTTCGGAATAT
The DNA here is from genome assembly GCA_008711295.1 of Anarhynchus alexandrinus. Taxonomy (NCBI): domain Eukaryota; kingdom Metazoa; phylum Chordata; class Aves; order Charadriiformes; family Charadriidae; genus Anarhynchus; species Anarhynchus alexandrinus. The sequence goes on along the minus strand of VUYV01000085.1, from coordinate 332,857 downwards.
ATATACAGTTCAAAACACAGAAATACACACCTTTAATTACAATTATTTGTTAGTACCTTATCTTAACAATTTCTATTGGTTAGTACAGTGTCTTGCTTTCATTTAAAGCTACAACGTCCTTTAATTGATCTGTGCATGCTCCAGTACAATGGTGGGGGTAGTTCTGTTCAGTCCCTAATTGAGTCAGTGGTCGTGATCTCCCAGTGCCACCTTTACTTTTCCCCCAGTTACTGCAAATCTTTGTTGACTTTGGGCCTCTTCCAGTAGCTGTCTGGTTTTCAGTGGTTTTGGAACTTAATGGCGTAGGGATGTTCTCTTGTTATCAGCCGTATGTTCTTCTTCAAGGGTACTTTCATTAACAAGGCATGTGTTGTTTATATGAAATGTCTTGTTTCACAAGGCCTTGTAACCTTTTTACAGTTTTTGCTCTTGTTTAGTGAGAAATTCTACCTTCTAAAATACATTCTAACTTTTAAAAGTAAATTTTACCTTTTTAAAGCACATAATTCTGAAATCCCGGAATCTTAGTCCATGAAACTCAGATGGTTGCAGAAGTCCAGGGGTATTCAACAAACCTAAGGAAGTCAGGTACCCAGTAACCACCTGAATTGTGCTATGAGCAGGCTGCAGGGTTCCTTTGATTACCTGTTTTGTTTTCTTTTTTTTTAATTCACAATTCAGGCTGTGGCCAGTATTCACAAAGAATTCTTTTTTAACCAATCTTCAGTCAGCTAAATGGTCAGCTAGCTTGTATGGCCTTTAGATTTTAAATAGCAACAGTGTCTTTTTTTTTAATGAAGACTGGAGAATAATTGAAATTTCGTAATATTTGAAATATTGTGCTTGGAAGTGAGAGTGTGTATGTACTTTTAATAGTTGATTTCTTGTTCTCGGGATTCATTGTATTTTTATATGCATTTATTCAGAAAAAAATGTAAGGCATTTCATGACTGAGTTTGCAAAAGTATTTGTAATACAATCTGCATACATTATCAGACTGAAAAAAAAAGCTTGTGTGGACTGCAAAGGTTTTTTTAAGATACTTTCAGAAAAATAAATCTTGAGGAAGAAAGTATGCATTGTGCACGTTGACAAACCCAAAGATACTTCAGAAAGCGGGCATGTTATATAGATGTTTTCTTACTTAATTTTTAATGATTCCTCAGTATTTTTAGTTAGGGATCTCTTGATATGTTAGTTTTAATAATTTTGTGTTTATTGCCTTTTACCCTCATAGATACTACGTAATGGTCAGTACTAGGAAGAAGAAAAGTTCTATGGCTTTTAGTGACTCATGAAATCTGAAGTACTTGGGTCTTTCTGGGGTTTTTCTGTTTCTTTGTAAGAATTAAAAAGTTGTACTATACTCCAACAGCCATTTTAAAGGCCGGTTCAAACAAGGAAATTTAGATAATGCTCGTAAAACAAAGGAAAGATAAAAATGTCTCCATAACATCATAGTTTAAGATGCTGCCCTTTTGAAGATTTAATGAAAGAACATGAAAAGGTTTGATGTGCTAGATCGAGCACTCTGAGACCATTGAGCACTTTCTAGATGGCAGTGCAGGAGTTCCCCTCTGGCTGCACAGGGGATGATGCCAGCATAAATCACACATGAAGTATCATGATGAGTTACAGCAAGCAGAACATTCATACCAGACTGGACATAGCCTAGCTTGACACAGTCTCTGTTTCTACTGATCTTATCAATACTGATTGCACCACAAGGTGGGGTGGAGAGGGATGATTGGAAGATCAATATACCTCTGCAAGCACATGGACTGTGAAGTCATGTTTTATCTCAGGTTTCAACCTGCACCGGTCTTCCACGCAGCATGGTTTCACGATAGCTCTGCAAGAAGCTAACACAACTGACACGCGTAAGAGGGAGATACCAGTTTCTAGCTTTAACTGAACCAAAATAATTAAAACTGTAGAAAGTATACTTGCAGGGCTCCAGTATGTTATGAGCATTCTGGTGTGTAAGAGGTGGAAATGAAATTTGGCTGATGTCAACATGGTCAATGCAAATGGCAGTCAATCAGAAGCTGGCATTGGGAACGTATCTCACTGTGGCCATACACATTAATTAAAGAACAATACATAATGCCAGAAACCTCAGCCACAGGTTGCACACAGCATGAAACTGCTCAAACCAAGATTAGGAAAGATGTAGAAGCAGAATAGCATTATAGAATCACAGATTTCAATTAAGCATTTAGTATATATCTCCAGGGCAGTATAGACTGTGACAGAGAATAGCAACATTAACAGAAGAAATCAACAGCTCCCCATATCCTCTGTTTGCGATGCAAAGACTACAGATCTAATAGTTCTGGTAAGACACAAATGTCCCAATCGCTGTGTCTGTTTCCTCTTCTCATTATGGTATTGCATTAGAAGGTCTTGACAAATTTTAACAAATTATGTTCAGCAGAAACATATTTTCCACCCATATATGATTTATGTGATGAAGAGGATCAGAACTAGTAGATCTAGTGTTAGGTGGTGTTGCAACTTGAAACAGAAACTAGAAAACGTACCTGATAAAGTGAAGAGCTCTAACATACCATCTTTGAGAGGAATTCCTTGTTGTATATGTGAACAAATATTCAGAATGTATGGAACTAGGCAGGCCTTGAAGTAAAAGAAAATTGGAAACCAAAATTAAGCGCAGAATGATCTCATGTAGGCTCCCTTTCCCAGCAGGGATTGGACCAGATGATCTTTCAAGATCCCTTCCAACCTGGGCCATTCCACGATTCTAGGCGTTATTCTCTTGGCAATAGTATAGACAAAACTCAGAATTTAGAAGGGCAAGAATTTCCTAATGCATCTGAGATATAAATCCTTAGCATGATTATATTCTCAACAATCATGTTGTTGTGCACCTGGACCTAATAATAACAATGAAGTGTAAAATTTAATCCTTACAGCAGTAACAAAAAACCCCAAAAAACCAAAAGTGTAGTTTAGCTAGCGTGACCAGGATAGCAAGCCTAAAAGTACCTAAATAGTAAAAGTTCAATAGTAGATCTCTTCTGTGACTAAGGAGCATATACTTCCAAATGAGATTTGGGAGCCATGGACTAGTCCTTTTTAAGTTGGTCCAAGGTAGCTCATTTTGTCTTGAATGTCTGATGGAATTGTGGGGGGTTGTGCTTGTTTTCAGTCACTATCAGCTCCCACCACTCATCTCCTGGAATAAAAGGGGTTCTGAAGAAATCCATGTCGTAACAGCCTCTCCTATATGTAGGGTGCAGGGGTAGCAAAGAGGGAAATGCTCCTAGTAGTCTTCCTAAAAAATAATCTGAATTTGGATATTCCCAGTCTACCATAACAAGCTGTTGTACAGGAATGGAATAGGGCACAGGTGAGAGCTGCCCAGAGATGATCCCAGTTTGCGCCAAGGGCTAAATAATCACTGATTAGATCCTGGATTAACTAGAGCCTCATAAAAGTATTGTAAAAATTATCTTTCCTCCCTGCTTGAGCTTTGCACAAGTGCTTTGCAGGCAGAGCCAAGGATCTTACAAGGATAGAGAACACTGTGATTGAAACCTGTTTCTTTCAAATAATAGGCAGACAGCAATTTCTATCAAACTGCTCTGTACGTGAAAATCTGTCTTGCCAAAGCTGGAGTTGGCTAATAACATGATGCTAGTTAATAATGAAAACATGTCCCAAACTTGCCTCAGACAACTACTAATTTGTTTTTCGGAAAAGAGGTATGTCATTTTCTTTCAGAAATTCAGCATTTTTATAAGCTTCTGTAATACTGGTACTCAAGTGCCCATATTTTATCAGCATATGTAGCAATAATAAACAGCTATGTTGTCTCCTCTTTTAGAGCTTGATTGCAAAGAACCATTTGCTGTCAGGCTCTGGGAGTTTGTTTAAATATTGTGCTCTGCATCGTAGTATCTTCCCAAGAAGCAGTTTAATTTTGTCTAAACATTTTAATTGCGATCCTAAGGGAAGGGAAGTCATTGCCCGTATTAAACATGAATCCCATTATACTAAAACGTTTATGTTCCTCAAAGGCTATTTATAGATGCTTTGCTAGTGTATGAAAATGTAAAACGCCAGAGCTGAACAATCATCTTCTGGCTCTGCTTACCAGTCTGAAACTCAGCTTGTTTATTCAAATGGTCAAGCGAGGCATAGGAACAGTATTATTTTCAGCATTACCGTGATTTCCTGTAAACATTTAGGACTGGCTTGTTGAGCCAGGGCAGATGCCAGAGGAAAGGGGTATGCTCAGCACGGAGAACAGGTATTAGAATTGCAGATGTACAAGAGAACCGTGTGCGGATGTAAGTCCTAAGGGGACAAAGCCAAGCTGGAATTGAATAAACGGTAGGTCTGCCACAACATGGTAGTTACAGAGGAATGAGGACATTTGCTGTCATATTCTTGTCTCATAAGTGTGGCACAGATGTTTTTGAACTTTGAACAAATTTCTTTGCCTACTAGATTCAAAATACATTGAACCAGTGATTAAAAGGTGTGAACCAATGGCTGGACAAAGTCTACTCGTCAGTAGGACTCTCTGTAGATTTGGATGGTTTTTCACTCATGGCAGCAATGATCTCTTCCTCCCCAAAGGTGGCCTTGAAAAAATGGAATCACAGAGTCTCTAGTTTAGTATTAGTAATTTCTATAGAAAACTGATCTGGTTTACAAATGTAAATGTCTTTGTGTTATGCACCAAATGGTACCCTAACATAGCTTTGGATCTGTTTCATGGCTTCTCAGTTTTCAAAAGTTCACAAAGCCAGTGAAAGCCTAGCTTCCTCTGCTGAAATGGAACACAAAAAGGAAATTGGGAAATTGGCAACACAGTGTGTGACACTATAATCAAGGAAATGTGAGGATTTAACACTAAGTACAATTGCAATTACTTACAGATACGCCATCAGGAGAAACAGATTTTCTTACAGATCATTAGTGAATCACATGCTCAATGAGAATGAACATAATTTTTGACATTTAATAGAAACTATGACTGATAACAAAACAGCACTCCTGGTAACACCAACACAACAGAAACCCATTACTTACCTGGAAACTACTGAGGGTACAGCTTAGCTTCTGTGAAAGGCAAAACATCTAAGAAGGAGAAAGCAATTATATATTTCTTAGTACTCAGCATAGTTTCATATGTTTTTGTGTTATCAATAAATGAGTTTTCCTTCAAAAAATATCTTCAATAAAGAAAAGAATGTTTCTGGAAAACCAGAACCTGGTTTTTATAAAAAATATAGGATTCCTGGAAAACAATTTAATTTGGATTAAAAAAAAAAAATATTGTTGCAATCTGAAAAATATAAATAGAAAATGTTTAATGTTATCAATTTTTTTTTCCCAAAAAAGAATTTTTAAAGCTACTAATATGCTTTGGAATTTCATATTGAATAGTAATCACAGGAAATTTTATGTTTTATCCTTCCTGACAGAACTCCCCCCACCCCTCCGCTCCCCCCAGTATATTGAGATTAGCTGTAAACATCTCACTGAGCTTGCTGGCCATAGACAGAGTAGACTTTCTTCCTGTCCATATATTATTACCTAGGAATAAACTATAACAAGAATGAAAGAGCAGTGGAAAATGCCAGGGAGAAGCAGGCTGTATCACCAAAGACTTGCTCTTCTTTTTCCCTTCCTGTCTCCTACTTGACAGTACTTAATAGACCACATGACCCCGCTGACAACAAAACTGTGAAACTGCATTTTCTAATATCCATAGCATCACAGGGAGCATCCATTTCTAGGAACCCCTGAGTGCTGAGTTAATATCGCAGGCTTATTTGGTCCTACATAATTAGTTATAATGACAAAAAGGACCACCAGAACATAAAGTCTTTTCAGCAGGCACTGTCATTTCTGTGCAGTGTTTTATATTGTCTAGACTGTGGCTCCCCAGCTCCGATGGAACCTCAATTAATGTGCAACATAAAAGAGGGTAAAACATTTTGATTGCTTTGAGCATGGAGACAAGAAATGATGCCAGCAATATATTTTAACATAATATTCTAGCCTTTTTTAAAATAGTGTTGCAATTATTTTTTTTTCCTTGATGTTTAGAGGAAACTAGTGCATTACAAAACTTACATAGCAAATTAAACAGGAAGACGACAGACATGTATCATTTTTAAGGTGTTTGTAGCCGAGACAACTATATATATATATGTCTATGTGTATGTCTTTGAGCATGCTCATGCATGCATGAATAATTTATTGAGCTAAGTAGTAACAGGATGTGAAGTTGAAATTAGACATTGTTACAAAGGACATATAACTTTCCAAGTGCTATTAGTACTTAGCACCATACCTACACAGCATAATAATTGACAACTGGCAGAATTTAAGACCTTTAATTTAAATGGTGTTAATCTTGCCCATTTCTTATATAGTTTATTAGTTGAGAATTGTAGAAAACTTTTCTCACCACCAACACATGTTTATATTTTATTGCCTTGGGCCTATCTAGAGTCATTCATTTGCAAAGTATCTAAGATCAAGAATGGTCAGTCATTTAATGACATCCGAAACTGACTGCTACACTCGCTTAAATATCTGCAATGAGCGGTCAGGAGGATCTTTACATTGGCAGTCAGCTGTATTTCTTTTTGTTAGCATCATGGATATTTCATTTCTCATGCTTAAAGTTAACCTGACTGCCAGAAAGGAGCTTTTGGAGAAAAACAAACAGGCAATGGAAGAGTGACTAAAAGCAATGCTCTATTACAGGAATTATGTGAGGGAAGAGTTGAGAAGGCATTCATGAAGGGCTGCCTGTTTCTCTGCAGCTCTGCTTACCACTGGTGATGTTGTACAGATGCAGCTTTGCATGACACATCCCCACCTCGACCTTGGGATATGAGGGGGGCAATGAGCAGCATTCACCAGAGAGGGAAACTTCTGAGAGGGGAGCCACCTCGTTCTCTGACCTCAAAAGAGAAATTTATTCTCTGTGAGAGAAATCTATTTCTGCTGGTTTTTATTTTTCAATTAAAAGGATAACTTTTATTTGTTGCTCTTCAGCAATTGTAGATGTTAAAGACGTTTTCTAGCAAGTAACTAGTAAGCATTATATCTCTCGTGTTAATACATTTGAAGAACATAAGAGTTGAGATGCAGCTAAAGAACATTTGAACTGTTGTGTCCTACCTGGCAGAGGCCACTTAATCCTGGGATTTAAGATGAATGGGAATGCTGGCTCTCTGCTAATGGAATGGCATTTTACACCATTTGTATTAATGCTGATAATAGTTAAGTTTGTAATTTATACATTTCTTACCCTTGGTAATCTCCTTGATGCCAATTTTGTCGAGGAGCATGACCAGTGAGGGACCTGTTTCACCTATGATAGTATAAAGGAGAATTCATTACATGACACCTTCTCTATAATTTCACTTTTCATAGTTAGAACTGGATGAGCTTCTAACTCTGTATTCTAGAGACTAATTTTGTAATAAACTGTGCCTTTACTTCAGTTTCTAACATACTTGTGTAGGTGAATTCCTTCCTGAGGAAAGTCAGTGCAGAATGTCTTATATGAAGAGAAATTAAATGGTGCTACACAGATACTTGTGTGTATCATGGGTTGGGGGAAAAGGGATATGCTTAAGCTGCTGAATTACTATTCTGTACATCTTCTGGGGTTGTTTCTTAATTTGGATCCTTAAAAGCTCATTGTGATATTGTATCGTGAAGTGATTAAAATAGAAACAGTGATCAAATAAAGAGATTAAATTCATTAGATGCTACTTTTTTAAACTTTGAGAACTAAACTAGCAATCTGAGACCTTGCTGTAGGCTAAGGCTAAATCAAGCCACACAGGTTCCTTCTGTGGGGGAAGGAGGGAATCTTCTTTCTTTCTAAACCTCTGCAAATGTGTAGACATTTATGGTTGTGGTAGTGTGGTAATGCAGTGCTTATCATGTACCCTTTGCTTATCCCAGTTGTATTTTAGTGATTGTTATAAGAATGGTCTAAAACTGTGCTGTCCCCTGCAAATTTCTCATTTTTATTACAGAAGCAAGTGTCAGACTTGAGCAGTGACACAATGCTTTGACTTCTTTGAATGTTATTTACCAGTCTCAGTTTTCAGCGGTTCACATTTGGCTAGTGCTTCTGTTCGTATTCAGTGAAACCTGCTCTGCGCTAACATCAAAGGCATAGTGAGTCATTATTCTGATTCACTGAGCGTGAGGAGTCGTAAAGATATTCTTATGACAGTCTGGCAAGGAAAAAAAAAAAAAATGGTTCAGCACTAAACCATGTATAGGGTTGTGATTATAACATAATGACAGATGATGAAAATTAAATCCATTCCTAGAACATGACTGTAAAGATTTATGTAACTGTAGTCTGTAACAGGTAATTTGCTTGCTCTCATTTGGCGGTGGGGCCCGTGAGCTACGTAGCCAGGCAGAGGCGTGGGTTATGTCTCAGGCACTTGCAGAAGTTCAGCTGCTGTTTCATTCCTTGAAGCCCTTGCACCACAGACCTTCTCCTCTTCCCCAGTTAATACCAGACCCCGAGATTTGTAGACTCAAAGAGCAGTAAAAGGCACTGGTGTACCCTAACACAGGGGTAGTCCTGCTGTTCAACCTTAAACTTTTTCTAGGCACCTAAGTCTTCATTTGTACTTTCACAGAGAAAGTTTCCTTTGTAGTTTTCCTGAGAAAACACTAAATTAGAGAAATGAACGCTACTGTACATACAATTTTGGGACAATGACAATGTTTGTATCAATATATAAATATATCTATAACCCCAATTGCAATGAGAAATCTAGGTTTTCTTGAATAATTCCTAGTATCTACTTGGTCAGCAGAACTCCCTTAAAACTAAGAACACTTTTTAAAAGCCCAAATAACACAAGTATAAATTGTCAGTCATATGAAAAACATAAAAGAAAAATAAATTAGAAACAAATGTTTCCAGAAATATTTTTAGTACTTCTAATTGAAAGGATATTTTTTTGCAAAGGTGGAAGCTCAAGCTAGTCAAGCCTACAAATCTATCATTTTAATGACTAATTACATTTTAAGATGCTTAAGTTTCTTTGATTAAAATTCACTGAGTAATAATACAGTGCATCTGGATTTTTATATTACTTTTGAATTTCGTTTTGCAGTACTAATCTGGTATACTTTAGAGTTGGGGGAAAAAATTGAGCATCTCAATTTTGTTAATATCCCCAACCACACATTGAAGGCATGGTCTGTTTTCATTAAAATAAAAAAAAATGCAAAGCGACACTCAGTTTGACCTGGCAACTGTGTCCTGTACTCATTTCAGGAAGCTCAGCCTTCCTTTGAGCATTTGATCCAAGCCCAAAGGAAGTGGGAGAAGGACTCTACAGAAGGACTGCAACCTTTGCATAACTCCAGTTCAAACGTCCAGTCATGTTTTCCACAATGGTTATTAATTCAGTATAAGGTGGTGCTTCTTAATGTCCCACTATTTAGAATAACTTTTTAAACACCGTGTACTGTACTAGGTTTTAAAAAAGTAGGTAGGTACTGCAAGTTTTCCCAAATTGTCATTTAAAATACCCTTTCAAAACTGAGGCATCACCACCCCACCCCCCAATTTCTTCTTCAAAATCTTGCCCATAGTCATCAGACATAGGAAACTTGTATGCAATGAAAAGAATATTCATTTAGTGGTTGCTCTATTAACCTTTATAGACATTTTTTAATTAACTTTCTATTATTTTATAAGTGAAAAGAGCAAGTAATTTTAAATATGGGCAATTCAAAACAAAAAATCTTGACTCTAAGATTCCAATTCTGTCTTTATTTCTAACCTCTCATTAAAGAAATGCAGAAAAGGAGAGTTACGCCTTCTCTCTCTCTCAAATACCTGTGATAACTGACTGTACCCTGTAAAAGGCAAGTGTGCCTCAGGTCACACTGTCAGTGAGGGCAGTGCCTGTTGCTTCTCCTCTTCTGTTGCGGGTTTTCAGAGGAGGAAAGGCCCATGGAGAGATCTTTACCATGACCTAAGCCAGGACACAGTGGTGGAAAAGTAAGCTCTGTCAGAGACAAGAACTGCTCATTTGGTAGCAGATTATTTTCTCATTGAAATGTACTTATTCTTAGCTATGATCCACCTAAATTCACGTTTTCCTGAGCAGTGTCAGATCTGGTCCAGGGAAGTATGGTTCCAGCAAAAAAACCCTAGTTTCAGAAGAGAAAAAGGACTTTGCATTTGGAATATGGAAGCCAGTACATTGTCTCGGAAACAGGCCTCTGGGATCTCAACCTATCATCACCGAAGTGTGAAGTTCTAATTGTATTGCTTTTCATAATGTATCTGCTACATAAATATTATTCAATACCTGCAAATTTGCACTAGTGGGAAATGGAGAGGTTATAATGCAGGGAAGATTTATGCCCGCTAGATGCTGGGCTGTCATGATTAAAAATTTTCCACCCATTATGTGAATCCTATTGATCATTGCAGGAAGCAGAAAATTGTGCTGTTCATTGATTTTTGCGTGGCTACAGAATGCATTAGGCCTGATGCATTTGATGGGTAGGCAAGTTTTCAAAGGAAGCTCAGTTAAGCTAATCTTAGTTCAGAGGAATATGCACAATGGAATAAGAAACCTTGTAATTGCAAGAGCAAATAGAAGAGTCAGAGGACTATATTATGAGCCATATCAGCATAAGAATTAGACATGAGCCTTCCCAAGAGACAACAGTAAAACGCATCAAGGCTTTGATGCTGTTTTTCATGAACGTAGCAATTACTGGATAAATTGGGTTTTAGCTTCTCACCCATCAGCCAAGATAGTGAACAAAAAGCAATTAGTTCTTCTGCCTCCTTAGCAAAGGGGGGTTATCAGGTTTTCATCGACTCCATAAAATAACATAGTGGAGAAATGAGTTTGAATCCAAAAGTAGAGCAGAAAGGGTACAAGGGAAAAGGGGAGAAAAAAAAGGAAAAAAAATTTGCAGGCAGAGGGAATTTTACCTTTGAAATTTTGTTTCTACTGATTTGGTCCTCATTATCTCTGTCTTTTTATTAGCTTATGATAATGCTTAGAGTCATCTCTGTATCACATGCTGCATTTCCTATGAACAAAGGCTTTGAGCAAATTTAATCCCCAAAATAAATTCTGTCAGTATCTAATGCAGGGATTAATTCCAATCTTGGAAATAAAGGGAAGAAAAGATTATTTTGCATCCCAGCTGGATGCTGTCTTACTGGCATGTTACTACAATGTAAAGAGTTACATCTCTGTGATAAAGGAAATATTAGAATATCATGTACCTTTTGGTAGTATATTAACTCTTCCTGAAAGTCTGTGGCATGCAGAGCCCTATATATCTGAGTCACTTCTAATAGTGGAACCTAGTTCTGGTAATTTTGTCAGGAAAAAGGTATACTAAAATTACTACTTATAGAGAATTTGAGTGTATTAACGTTTCCATTATATTAAAAAAAAAAACCACCCAAAGAGTACTACCAGCAATATTAATTAGCATTTTTAAATTTTAATGGATAGTTGTTTGTTTTTACTCAAATAATATCGTGTTGTGTTAGGTGAAAAAAACTCCACATAAGTACTGTCACATTCTCACTGTTTTATGTCTTACCAGATTTTCAAAATAGATTTGTCTGTAACAATGATAAATTTAAAGGCACAGCTTCTTTAGATTTCAAGTATCATTAGGTGAGCAATAGTCATATTTGACCTTCCCCGTATATAAACAGTAACAAGTGAGGTTCAAGAGTTATGTTATTGTATTTATTTGTGGTTTACCTTGAGCGAAAAAGACAGTTTTGGTCTTAATACCACAAAGATGTTATAATTGTAAGCAAGAGTGTGAGCTCTTTAAATAAACCAACACTGAACATATTTATATGATCATCATGAAAATCTTTCTAGATTTGGGGATGTATCTTTTACATAGAGAATATATGATCAAGTCTACTTAAGTATTCCTGTTAGATGTTTGGGGTCCCACTGAGTTTGAACTAGCAGGACTTCTCTTTGTGCATACAGCTAAAACCATGCATGTGGTATGATAATGTCTGTATCAAAATTTGGAATTGAATGGGTTGTTATGGAATGCTTTCACCCTTTTTTGATCTCCATTAAATGCATAGATCATCTCAACTATTTCATTTTACCAACAGACTAAGAAATTTTTGGTTAAACAGAAACTTTATTTTTGACTAAGTCCTGCAAATATTTGAAGGGCAACTCCTGAGTAAGTCCTGGAAAGATTTATCCCACGTATATGAAGCTTTGGAGAACTGGAATCCTAATCTGTAATGATGAAGCAAACCCTTGCGCAGTAGTTTATGTATTCTACCGCTTTCTAAATCTAGTGGTATCTAGGGGGTTAAAGCAACAGCAACAAAACCAATGTTGTAACATTAAATGTCAGGATTTGAAAGAATAGGAAATCACAGAAGGAACAACGATCATAGCTCTGCACTGAGGTCTTTAGCCATACAACCCAGAGGATAGATTTGCTCTTGTCTGGAAACCAGCCCAGCTCAATTTAAAGACCAGGTTCAGGAATTACTCAGACACAGTGTGTCTGGCTAGACTGGAGCAATTGAAATATTTGCCCACACGGTTGCTTACCAGACAATGTATTCATCTTTTGACAGACCTTTCATCAATATTATTTAACAGTTGTTTATTCCTAAAGCATCCAATTACCAATTAAATGCTATTAAAAGGCTTGCATCACTTTTCATTTATTTAATTCTGCTGTTTCCCCAGGAAGATGTCACAGACCACACGCCTTTACTTTTTCCAGCAGGCAAATCTGAACTGTAATTCTGTACTCTGCATCAAACTGGATGGATATAAATAAGGTGGGATGACAAACAAGCACATCCAGAAACCCAGGGGTAAAACCAAAAAAAAATTGCCGATAGATAAACCACCTGCTAGCTTGGGGTTTTCCGCTGCAAACCTGAGGGTTCCGACTCTCATTTCACACAAAATTTCACGGTGGCAGCCTCTGAGATTTTAGGCCTGTAGCAGCCACTATACTGCCCATATTCCCCGCCTTCGCAGTAGTTGTCAAAACTCGTTGCAAGGCAATTATGGTGATAAGTACCAAGACAGACGAGAGAAAATTAGATAAAATGTAAATGAAGGGAGATGATGCTGAAGCTGTAGGGTATGATCTCAGTGACCTCCTGTGGGGCTGTTAAGAGGCACAGAAAAGAGCTATACAGCCTTGCTGTTTAATATTTTTTGTCATAAGGTTTATTTTGCTGAATCCTAAAAGCTTAATTCTCAGGAATAAGAAGTTCATAGCTCACTTGGCTCTTACTCTGGAGGGCATGCAGGAAATTTTGGGGAGGGGCAGCAGATGGGGAGCAGATCTGAAACTAGAAATGAACATGTCAATTTTGTGTAGCTAAATACAAAGAATTTTTGTTCTTGTGAATCCTGGGAATGGGAGCTGGCAAACATCATAGCCAGGCCAGTAATGTGCTAGACCACTGTGGCTGTCAGCAAAAAGAAGTGAAAAATTATAACAATTGTCTTTTAAATCATTCTGCTGGAATATATTACTGTTTATCTAAAACTGAAGGCTTCTTCCTGTACACAATCAGGCTCATCTGTAAAATGTGTGCTGCACACCCTTCAGGAAAATTAATAACTCTTCCTCTGACACGTTCCATAAAGGAACAATGTTTTGGATGAAACGCCAAAGAAAGGTCAATGTTGTTTTCAAAAGGTATAAAGTACTAATTTATTTTTTTTTTTAACAGAAGAATTATGAACAGGAAAGAGAACCAGATCCAAAATTCCATGGATTCGAGGGGAATGTTTCTCCCAATACCAGTAGTTTTGGATCAGGTTTGAAAGACCTGCAGTGGGCAGGTAGTACTATGTCACTGAAAAACACAAATGGTTGTACAAAAACATGAAAAATTCCCATGAAAAGAGAAATATTTTGAATGAGCTACGTAAGATCCATTGTAAGGGTCCAAGGTCATGCTCATTATTATACTTCACAAAATTCGGATAGTGTTCCACTGTCCAGTCATCAGTGATGGGATGTCTCATGCGAGTCTTTCAGCAGGGAGGGATTCTTACAAATTTAGCTAGGACAGAGGAGAGGTGAAACAGCAAGCAATATCATTATGATGGGAAAAGAAAGTTAACAGAGTTTGAACTGAAATGAACCATTTCGGTCTTTCTCATATAATTTGTTCTCTGGGGATTGAGGTCCCCCACCCCCTCTTGGGTGGGATCCTGTCACTGTGCCGTGAGAAAATCCAAGTGTTTCTGCGACTACATGTCCATCCCTGGGTGACAAACCTGACATTGAGATTTTGGCAACTGTTTTTCAATATAGCTTTCACCTTTTCTTTCCTAAAACTTCATCTCTCCCCCCTCCCCCGTTACCCAGAGATTTGCCAGCTGTGTCTAATACACCTATTCAGAGCATGCATCAAAATACAGCTGACCATACTTTTAGTCAGAAGAATGAAAAGCTTTTTGGCAGAGTCCCTGAAACATAGTTAGAATGAATTGTTGAGAAGTCCCAAATGACTCAAGTGTTTAAACAGCTTGTATCTTTCTGTCATTTCACATATATAATCTGTGGTGTTTTCTTTCCTTCAGTTTCACATGCTGGGTGCATTCTGTAATTTTAGAAATTATTTTTGTTCACTCAACACTCCTATAAAATTTCAAAAGTTTTTAGTTGTATACGTTGATTTTTTTTCCTAATTTCATGATCCATCACACAGTATTTTTAAACGATGCATTGCCCATTTAGAGAAAGCTACATTCTGATAAGCACTGAAAAGAATGTTATCACGTTCTTCATGGCTGGTCATGCGTGTTTTTCATGTATTATTTGTATCCCAAATTACTTTGGTCGTTCCACAAACCAGCCTATTAAATATTTGCTATTTAATGATCAAAATAAAAGGTAAATTTTCACATCTGAAACTGGTTTGTCTCCCTTTTGATGGAAATTTAAGTTGTTTTTCAATTTCTGCTAGATCTCCTTTTTATTATAAACTGTGGTTTCTTTTATTTCATACTGCTAAATGCAGTGGAACAAAACTGATTTCAGAGAATTAAGTTCTATTTAGATTCATTTTAATTTTATTACCACAGTGCCCATAGGGTTTGCCTTTTGTGTGTGTGTGTGTTTGGTAAGAGAAAACTATTTTTTAAAAATAGAGTATTATAAAAAATACATAATAGAAAAAGTTGCAAGAATGAGGAAGTGGGAGAGAGAAATAAATAAATATCTCAGTTGTTAGAGATGATAAAATCAGGTGCTAGCTATTTGCTTACCCCCAAATTAGGTAAGTTCGCAACTGGTGATAGTTGAGCATGACTTCCACGCCGTATCATCTATAACGTGTGTCCATCTGGCTCACTATAATTCTTACTTGCTGAATGTGCCTCCAGTGCTCCAGGGAGTGTAGCATGCTCCATGCTCTACTTCTTCCCCATCTAAATGCTTGCTTCAGTGAGCAGTCTACCTGAGCAAATAGATTTGGGCTGTCCTGGCAGGCTCATCCCCAGCTGTACCTGCAACAGCCTTGGCAGGACCTGCCTCTTCAAGCTCTGGGCTTACAGGTGTCTGAGGTGACCCTCAAAAGGAAATGTGGGCATATCCACATACTTAACTGGCTGATCTTGCATTTCCCGTGGCTCTCTACTGAACATTTTAAGCACTGTATTTGACCTTAATTGCTTTAAAGCATTTAAAAATGAGCTAACGTTTAATACCTGCATTTGTCCCTTTCTGAACTGTGTCCACTACGAGTTGCTTAACTAACTCATTAGGGCCCTAAGCCAAGCAGATGTCTAAGCCAAGCATGCCTTTGAAAGCCATTGAAAGGACTGGGAGTATCCATGCCTGTCACCACAACATGTTTTCCTCAGTGCTTGAATAGCTGAAGCAACACAATTTAAATTTGGGGTTAAAGTTAAGTGTGTTTGAACAACTTGACAGACAAAATTCTTTTTCTTTATTTAAAAAATATACACAGTTCTCTGATTCCCTGCAAAACCAATCAGTGCTACAGTTCCTTTTTGATTTTTATTAGAAACTATTTGGAGCTTTCTATCGTAATCTTCCCTAATTTGCTTTAGGATTTTAGGTTGCATCTATTCACCTTGTTATTCCGGATTCCTTCCATTTTGCCAAAAGCAATATTAAAGTCCCCAGCAAGTGTCATAGAGCTCTGCTACTTCTTTTATCTTTTGCTGTCAAAACTTTCTTTGGAGTATGGGTTTTTACTGTTTACTGGTTTACTTTTTTATTAGTGAGTGATAATTGAATCGAAGAGTGTCAGTGACAGCGAGAAGCATCATTCTCACAGTGGAAAGTTATTCTTTGAAACGAGGTTTTGAAATATTTTCTAAGGAAGGAACATAGTAAGCAAAAGGACAGGGAAATAGATCTGCTATATGAATGTAACATACAACTAATAAATAAAATATAGAAACCAAAATAACAAATGGTACATTGTAAAACTAAGCTTACTTTATCTTGATGGGACAAAAATGAAGTAGGAGTATGCCTTGCTTACATTATGAATTTTCTTAGCAATTCTTAACAGTTTTGTTAGCTTCTGTGCCCTATATAATGTGGCAATTTTGACACTTAATCACAAGTTAAATTCCAAATGCCATGGAATAAATATGGTCTTCCCTGCAAATAAGCTCCAATGGATTAGAAGAACGTAGGAAGAGTAAAAGATGTTGAATGGAGAATAAGGAGCCCGTTGTGTTGCCCATTAAGGAAAAAGTGAAATTCCATAATGTTCTGTTCCACTTTTTTCTCTTGTAGAGGAAAAAAATTGTCTCTGTCTTTTTTTTTTTTTTTTAATTATTAAACATTCTCCTGCCAAGTCCCCATCAAAAAAAAGGCAAGAATAAAAATATTTCATTTCAATAATTTTGAGATTAGCCTAAGACTCTTTTTTTCAAGATTTTATTAACACATAATCCAATATTTTCATGTGAAAAGGTATGTTTTATCCAACCAACAGAAAGATCTCTTCATCATAAAAGTTTAACTTCTTCCAGCTTTCTACAGCCTCAAGCTGGCTTCCCTGGGATCTGTATGCCAACCTAACTTATTCCTCCTGTGAAATGCAAGAACTGAAAAAAAAAAAAAAAGTAATAATGCCTTGTAATTCTGTTATACAGCATCTGTATGGGAGGCTAAATGCAGACCTTTTACATGAGCGAGAAGTAGCCAGAAAGTCCGGGCCAGTAGCATTCCCTGCCTCTCCTGGTGATACCCGTGCCAAACCTGCTTACTCAGGCTTGAGGCAGTTACTGGCCTTTGTAAGGGGAAGAAAGAATTTAGCCTTTTTCTTCATCAGCATCTTCACAAAAAAAGTTTAGAAATCAGCCCAGGTCAGGGAGTAAATGTTATGCATGCCATTAAGCATAATTTTTAAAGTACCGAAATAACTTTGTAAACGCCTTTTGCAGAAGCATGTTGATTATTTTGCAGTAAATCTCATTGTCATCAAAGTAAGCTCTGCATTCTTGGAAAACTTCTCCTACTATAAACTAAGTATATCAAAGATGTAATCTAATAGACACAGAGACAAATCAAACATCAGTAGTGTTTCCTTAGGAATTCCATGGGTCATTTCTTTAAAATCCTTCCAACATGTTCTAATTTCTGGAAAGTTTTACTAGATGTGGATAATATAAGGATATTGCAAATTCCCTCCAGCAGCCATGCAGCCAAACACTGCTATTAAATATGTTTAATTTATGTACTGTTTAATAAGACCCATGTGGATGTTGACTAAATGTTCATATTTTGAATACCTTCTTCAGTATGTTGCAAAGAAATCTTTCACAAAGAAGTTGAGAATTTCAAAATAATTTTCTCTGTATCCAGTAACATTCTAAAAGTATAGTATTTGAAGTTACTGGCATTGACAAATACAATGGCAAATTGGAAGGGCGATAGGAAGGATCTTAAAGCACTTTAATAATTTCACCTTTTTAACGTGAGATAATTCACTACTGGTCCTGTATGTTCCTCTTACTCCCTATGTTCCAAGGACCAGGTTATATGGTATTATGGATTTCTTTGTGACTGTAGTTTATGGTGAAGAAAAAGATTTAAACTTCAGTCTTTCTATAGGAAGACAGAATTTCTCCCTTTTGTGATAAATCCTTGGCACAGTACCTTGCATGCCTGCATCTAGATAAATCAAGTAATTTTACAGACTGATTTGAAATTTCAGATTACAATTAAAACCATGTAAAAACTACATGCACTAAAAGAGCCAGTCTAGACTTGTCAGCTTTCAAGCACTTTCAAGAAGAATTTCTTCCTCACATTTTTTTTTTCTTTTATACTCTTTTTTTTTTTATTGTCTGCAAAGATATAAACTGTTAAATTCAGTTTGAGGCTACTTTAGTGGGTTACCAGAGTAATGTTTACCTGCTCCATGTAGAGAGGGTTTCAAGAAGATTTAAAAGGGAACACAGCACTGTTTAATTATTCCATTTGCTGGAAAACTTATAACCAAGTTTTGTGACATAGAGAAAAATACTAAGACCTTGAACTCTTCTAGCTTTGGATGATAAATGCAGGAAGAAGGTGGTTAATAGATAAATCACTGCAACTGCACCTTGGAGAAATATAATTGCGAGATGAAAACCCCTGCATCATCATAACCAAGTTTTGGTAAATTTTCTTTTCAAATGATCAAGGTTCAGCATTGACCTGTTCCTTTGCATTATTTTTGCAGCTGCTTCTGTTCTTACTGGTGATTATAAGTATTTACAGGCTGTCTACCTGATTTAACAACATATTTTATAACATTCTCTGCACACAATACTTGCAAAATAGATCAGAAGTTTTAGAGTGTGTTGTAGAAAAGGTATAAACTCTATTGTACGGTGACTATCACATTGACTATATAATATAGTTTATTTAATAATTAAAGTGTTCAGATTAGTTTTAATCTCTGCATGATTGTAATGAAGCTTTATGGGCAGCTGTAATTAACCTCTACTGATGTTAATTATGCACAAAGTGGGATCTTGGAACTGCTGACCATACAATTTGTTAAACGACTCAGGAGGTGATATGGCTTGCACGGTATTTATATGCACTCTTTCAACCTATTGTACGATGTAAAGCCAAAGTGGTGAGAGTTGCACTTTGAAAAATATATGCAGAATTTGTTTGCATAGTAAAATCATTGAAGCTTATTTATCTTGGAGCTAAAATGACTACAGCTTTCACCAAAATACCTCTGTAAGGGTCCTGCTGCAAAAAACTTCTTTGTGAAAAGGTTATCAAGCCTAGTTAAACCTGATTACATTCCTCAAAGGACTCCTTTTATGAAGGCCCAGTACCAGTAAGAGCCTATACACAGAGTAGGAACACAACTCTATGTACTACCTCTGCGTTGACTTTATAGGTCATGGCAGTAATCTCATGAAATATGGAAAGGCGAGAACATAGTTACATTCTGTTTTGTGATGTAAAGGTGTTGGCATTTCAACAGGTAACTGCTCAGGTAGTTATCCTACATAAAGCCTGGATTTTATAGGTCAATTTGTAAGATTTTTAGGAAAATTTCTCACCCCATTAGCCTACAGAGGATTAACTTCTGTTTTATGCAGGGATCAAAACAGTTTATCAGTGCACAGTTTCTCCAAGCTGCAAGCAATGCTAGAATTACAGACTTGCAAATAATTCTACAAACAGACTAAAGCAATTAAACTGAAATAGCCCATTTTCTGTTAAAATTAAGGAGGTTTAGCTGGCATGTTCAAAATGCCTTCAAAAACAAAAAAAAACCCCAACAAAAATGAACACACACACACACACACACACACACCCCCGACAAAAAAAAAAAACAAACCACACAAAAAACCCACAAACAAACAAAATGCTTCAAGTCTGTGATTTTCTGTGTAAACAAATGCAGATCAGAACCCAGGGCAGAAGCTCTCTAGTAAGAACTGAGGGATCAAGCATCCATCTCTGTCAGGAGGGGGGCTGGAGCCTGTGGGGCCTCCGAAAATATCTTGGTCTTTATCTTTCTAGGTCTACTCCATTTCTGCTGGATGGGAGAAATAGCAGGGGGTAAAAATGTTGGGTTTGTGATAATGATCTTGTACTGAATAAATTCTGATGGTCCTCCTGACCATTTAGAAGATTTAGAGATTTCCTTGGTGCAATGAAACCTCTCAAGAACTGGTCCCTCATGTGTACGCTTTCTTGCCATGGAAATATCCAGTAAGAACTTCCTCGGTGTCGTTTAGAGTTCTTCTCTGCATACTGACTAAATTACTTCACTAGCATCAGAGAAATACAAGATCAATGCTTTATTAATATCACCTTTTCATATTACCAAGGTTTCTTTCATTGGTAGTTTCTTGTGAGTTGGAATTAAAATGGCCAAAGTCATAGTGACATTAAGCCAATAGCATCACAAAATATATTCAGCTAAACATACTTTCAGTATTCATTTTGAATATTTAATACTTTAAAAGTACTTGTGAAGCAACAAGTTGAGAATGCAATTTGTGCCAGCAACATATTCCTTTAGATGAACTAGAAATCAGCATAGCTTGAAGGTTGATAAAGCTTCAAAAAGTTATTTTTCCTCTTTGCTAATCACTCCTATATAATTGCAATGTGTGAGTGTAATAGTGGTCCAAAGCAGTGTCATTATACATGTCACAACAGAAGAGTTTGGCATTGCAAAATACAAAAATACCACACACTAGAACTAGATGAAGTTTCTTTCCCCTTAGTAGTTCCCATCGATACGCCTTATCAGCAAGCACAAACTTTTCCCCCAGTTGGTTTACTAACGGATCTACAACCATAATCTAGATTGATTTATTTTGTCCTCCACACTGAAATCTTGTCTCGTGCCTTGGATGTCTTCCTTTGATTTGCAAGCAATTGCCTCTAGTAACACACGACCGATAAATGGAGCTTTTAATTTTAATTCCCACAAGTCATCTTACTACCTATTTCCCTAATCATTGCAGAAAAGATCACTATCATCGTACCAGTTTTCTACAAGTAATAACCTCAGTTCAGACCACTTTGTGTTTCCAACATGCAAGTTACATCTAGCTTTTGCAGATTTTTTTCCTGAATAACATACCTAAAACATGAAATATTCATCTAGCCTTTTTTTGTACTTACATCACTTAAAGTATTCTTTTGCCCAACCTTGACAAATGTAATCTTCTCTATTTCCCCCCTCATCTTCCAGAAAAATATTGAGAAGATTTATTTCTGGTACTACTTCTTCATTTATAAGTCTTCTATAAGCAGTTTTCCGTGATTCTCTTTCAGTTAATCTAATCAAATACAAGCTGCTCACCATCAATTTCTAAGCTGCTCAGTCTATTCCCATTTTTTTACTATTGCCCCATCATTTCTTAAATAATCTCCCATTCATTACAGAGAAGCCACTTGTCTGGCTCTTGACCAGTCCATGCTGTCAACCTCCTGTATTGCTGGATTCCCATTAAAACAATCTTTCTGCTTTTTCTCTGATGCTTCTTGTACCTGTAGGGAGTTATCTACAAATAAGTGCAAAGTTATCTCTCTTTCTTCCTTCAGTTCCACGATTCCATTAAAAGCTTACAAAAACTTCATGAAACTTTGAAATTCTAAATGCTGCCTACTTGCTCTCCAGTGCTGTCTTGTACTTTTTGATTGGTCTGCCCATGGACTGCTTCTTCTTTTATACGTTGAGTACAACTTCCCAGGGACAAAGACAGTCTTTCTGTGTTTGTAGACCAGATACAATAGACAGCCCAAGACTAGGACTGATTGCTAAGTAATCTGTAATAGCAGTTAATGGTACTTAGCATATTACTGCTTTATGTAATTATATATACAATACTTATAGATTTCATGAATAAGATAAACAGTATTCTCCAAGTGTTAAAGCAGATTGTGATTTCCCCAAAGCACCTGTTTGAGGTTTCTAAGCAGATTTTTAATTTACCTTCTGCACCTTTGAGCTTGTTTTCAGAAGGTTTGCAATAAGTAATAGATTGCCTGGGGATGCGGTGAAGTCTCCCTCATTGCAGGTTTTCAGGAAGACTCTTGACAAACACCTGTCAGTAAAAACTTGGGAATAGATGATTTGGGGCAAGGGGCTGGTCTAGATAATACATTCTTTCTATCTCTCTGTTTCTGTATCTCCTTTTCAAAGATAGATAACAAAAATTCCATCTTAAAAGTCCCAAGAAAGGGGAACACAGGAAGAAAAGCACGCAAACAGGGAAAGACATCTTTCTGTAGAAAACACGTCTGTCACCATGCAGGCTAGGTGCTGGGGTGCTGGAAGCTGCGTACATCCAGAGTAAGGTCCTCTAACCTTTTTGGATGAGGTGGGTAGACCAGTTGCAGCATCATACTGAGCAAGCTTGTTCACTTCCTCTTCCAGAACTACTTCAGGTATCTCCACTCAGCAATGTCAAACATAGCATAACCCACCTTTGGGCTTCAAAGACAGAGGAAGTTGATTTTAATCCACAGGTAGGAATAGCATTTACTGGGGAAAAATCAAGTCACTTGTTTTTCCAGCTGCTTAAGCTACATTTCAGGCTTCTATAGTCAGACTCCCCGGCCAAGGAAATTAATTTCAGTTTTCTTACATCATGTTCAAGAATGTAAACATTTCTTTATGCAGGGCCCTATCTGTGAAATAAGTAATTAGATCACTGTCTGGTGCATTTAATTGTCTTTCCAACAGAGCTTTGGAGAGGAGTCTTAGGAAGTGTGTCCATCTGCTTCAGTGAGTCATATAAAATAAATCAGAAGTCCTCTCCAGACCTCACTGAGTTTTGTCACTGGGGGAAAAAGAGGCCGAGATTTCACATTGGTCTTTTGTTTAATGGTTTACACAATTTAATTTGTTACCCAAAGTTGTTTTATTTGATAATTAATTTAATCTTTCCCTTTCATGTTGCCTTTGAATGTAGACTTAAATTTCAAGCTTCTAAAGCACTTTTGACAAAAACAAGTTCACTGTTTTTCATAGTCGTGTGACACGGCCATAAATCCGATCCATACTTGGCCAGAAACCTTTATTTTATCAATACAAATCTTAGTGAGCATTACAAACAAAAGTTGAAAATCTGTATCAGCAATACTTGTACCAAGATTGGTCACAAGTTTATTCCAGCCTACCATAATTTGAAATGAAAATCTTAAAAAATGTTTTAGAGGAGAAAATAGTCCACATACAAATAAAGAAAATAGCGGGTGGTGGTAGTAGATGTTTAGAACATACCACATTGGTGTCTAGTTTTCAATTATTTTAAACACTACGGTGTACTTTCTGTTACTTTTTGATATATATTGCCTTTTTCTACTACACAACTGACAAGAGCTAATTATCAAACACAAAATGCTGCAACTTTTCTTGCCAGGGCTGTTTAATATCCCTTTTATCAACTAATTTGAGTAGAATCCAAATTTAAGCCCAACTGTTTACAGCACTGTTTGATTGTCAACAAATTTATTAAAAGATTAAGGAAGCTTTTTTAGCTTTGCATTTTAACCTACCATGTGATTTAAGAAAAATAATTAAATATATTATAAGAAATGCCTCAGCTTGTCTCATTTGGAAATTAACCAGGCAACCTTCTCCTTTTGTTATTCTCATATGCGTATGCTCACACTAGTGTCAACACCAGTACCCCTAGTTTCCCTGCAGAAACATGCTGTATGTGTATGAATATTGTATGCAAAGGAAATAAAAATCAAATATTAGACTAAGTTCTTGGGCTCGTCTAGAAAAGAAATAAAAGGTAAGCTAAACTATCCTTGAAGCCCACAATTTCATGTTCAAACAATAAAAGTCAAGCTACACAATTATTAAAACAAGCTTCTGAAAAATATTGTATGCATCTTTTAATATTTATAAGTATTTTATGAATAGGTGATGTAAGATACATAAATTTTGCAAAGCAACTGAGTCCACCTCTCAAAGTAATAGTTATTTTTCTACCATTTAAAAAAATATTTTATTGCTTTGGGATCAAACAAGCTGTGATTTTTTTACTTCAAAATTACTTTTCCATCACTTCAATTTTTTGCCAAAAGCCTATGCTTTAATTTTATCAGACAGAAATGTGAATTAGTCTAGACTCCCAAAGTTTGAGCCAGCCATTACAATGATAAAAAAAGGAAGAGCAGAGGAGAATTTTGTGTCTTCCAGCATGGCATTTTTATGTCAGGTGTATCCAGTCCAAATCAGTTTGTGTTAGGGAAGTTATACATTCTCAGTATAACATAATTCACATTACCTTTTCTGTCTTATAGGAGTACTTTTGACAAAGTTCTTCATCTATATCTATAACCAAGTGTGGAGACCAAGAATACGTCCCTACCACAAACCATTCTACCTCAAAGAGATTTTGTCCTAAACCAATCCAGTTTTATCTATGCTACCAATTTAAAAAAACAAACAAACAAACAAAACCCGCAACAAACTACTAAAGCGGACAATTATCATAAAATGCTGTCCCACCTGTGTAACCTTTAGTCCTGTTTTTCCTGGTCACCACACACCTTTAATTCCAGCGATGAGAACTCCTTCCCATAGTTTCATCTGTCTCTTTGATAGCATGTTTTACATTTTGCACCAAGAGTTCTTGTTTCTCCAAACTTCTTATGTCGGCATTCAAGTCTTTCGCTTGCTTTCTTATTGACCTCATCCTTGCTTAGGCAGTCATTTCTCTAACTGCATTGCTTTCCTGAATACTGCTTTCCAGTATGCTGCTTCAAGGTGCTACTCTTCCTCCCCTTTATCTGATTTTGTAGTCCCATTGACCTTGGTTTCCTTTGTCCGGAGTTTAACACCAGATGGGCAGCGGCTTGACAATTTTGGGCTTCATCTACAAGGAACCAATGCCACCTTGTAGCAATCTAATAGAGACTTTGAATGAGGAGGGCATACACCCTCCAAAATTTTTCATTCATCGTAGCTGGTCCATAGCTTAACCAACTCTTGGGCCAGCTGAACATGTCTCAATTGCAATATGGAATTAGCTATCCCGTAAGGTGAAATGACCGTAGGATACATGACTGTTGTGAAAGCATTGCTTTATGATAGCTGCAGACTACAAGTGGAACTGTGACTGTATGTGGTAACTATCTACATTTACATGTGAAATTATGGAGCCAGGGTTCTAAAAGAACTTCACTAGATCTGTACTCTCAGTATCGCCTGAATCATTTACGTTTCTTAGAATATCTTGATAGGGATGTTATTATTTTTTCAGCAGTTCATCTTTTCTATGTTTTATCAGAAAATTAATGCTTAAACATTATTTTTAAGTTATACTCTGTAGAGTGTTTAAAATACTAACAGTATTATTTTTGTTCCACTGCATATCCTAATTCTCTGTGATTGCTTAAATAACAGAAATAGAAATCCATGAAACAATATTTTATCTGGGAAAAAACCCAAACCAACAGATACCCTTATATGCCTACTTCTGCATGAAATGGCACAGCTTAGGTTGAAATAATTTTGTAACTCCATATTTTTGTCAGAAACCTTAAGAGATGGGAGTAGTTTAATTTTCAGTACATACACTGAACCAACTGAAGATATTATTTCTGTTTTATTCAATGATTTGGGAAAAAAAGAAGAAAAAACACAATTAAAAATTAAATGACAGCAAATATATTTATCAACAAGAAAGAGCAAAACTTGCTGGGGATATAGCAATACCATGAAACAAATGTGTGGTGAGCTTCTTCAGTCTAAAATTAACAGGGACTAAATAAACAGCTTTAGAGTATTTAAAATGTACCCTGACTGCCAAGGCTTAGCTGCTGAATTAAATCTATTGCTGAGACAGCCTTGTCCTGTATGTATATATACTATGCTAATTATAAAATAACAACCTGGATTTTCAAGGGAACCTCAATGTGACTCTTTAACTGTGGTCACAGCTTTAAGTAGGTAAATATCATTGACATGAATAAAGTGGATATCTACACTGCTAATTAGAGACATTGTCGGCCAGCGTCTGGCCCTGGGCTAGGGGTAAGGAGACCTGTTCTGTCTTTGGGCCTCATCTACTGACCTGAAGTTTGACCTGAGCTATTTCACCCCAATATTTCTACTTTTTTTTTTAACACTATTTTCGTCTGTGCTTTTTTGGACAGTCAGTACTTTAGAGTTTATGCAGAGCTAAAGGGTGTTGATGATAACCTTAGATTTTGAGCAACATGGATTTTATAATTTCTATTAAAGCTGGTTAGAAATGTTTTGATAAGATGGTTTTTATTGAAAATTAATCTGATCAGAATAATTTCATTCAAAATTAGCTGAATACAATAAAAATAAGCAATTGGTCTGATTTTGACCAAAGCTAAATGAAAAATATTCCCAGGAAAATGAAATGCGAAAAATACCCAGGAAACTGGAAGCGGTGTTTCCCAAATCCACTTATTCCTGACAGGCCACGTCTAAATATGGGACCTACTTGGCAGAAAGACTCATAGATCCATATAAGCTCTACACAAGCTGGATCTGCTCTAGAAATTAAGGACAAATCAGTGTCACTACAAATCAAGTACATTCAGTTGGAGGGAAGGGAAGGGAAGGGAAGGGAAAGGCAGGGGAGGGGACATCCAAATCAGCTCACAGTTTAAAAAAAATACTGGGCTTACTTGAGTAATCAGCTTTAGAAGGTGTGCCATTCTGTCAGTAAATATATGATAATGAAATAATGATATTATAAAGAAGACTGACCAAACCCTTGGCATACTGCTGTCAATAGATCTATACCAATTTATAGCTTCTGATCGTTGAGCTTGGCATTTTAATCTAACCATTGTCAATTCCAGTTCTATTTTTATTAATCACACCAGTGATGTCTGAATAAGTAACTCCAGAGAAATTGGATTTAGAAGGTTCGTATTAAAGAACAAAGTGTACAAGTACAAACTGATGAACAGAAAGATAGATATTGGTTCTTTTTAGGTGATATGTACTGCTGCATATGCCTTCAAGGTATCTGTTGAGCAATTTAGCTGTGTTTTCTGGCAGCTGTCACTAGTATCATCCATCAGAACAAGAGCCCTGGCCGACAACTCTTTGCTGAGGTGGTAAAGGGATGTGGATTTTAATTCTGGGCGGTTTTATATGACAGACAGTGTGACAGATGAATGCCAGAAAAGCCCGGGACCATGATAGAATTTGTGCAATTTCAAGTAAATAATTGGACAATTTTTCATGTAAAAGCAACAGCTGGACTGTTGCTGTAGCTTGTGCACAGAATTGTTCCCAAGTTTAGTGTCCTGTTTTACCACCTCTGTTCAAGCAAATCATCACAGTTGGCATTTGAGAGAGAATTCAGTGATTGCAAACACTGGAGTTTGATGAGGAGCCCTGAGATCTGAAATTTGTTGGACCGTCTTCTCTCTTTGCTTCCTCTTGTCCTCTTTTTGTGTTATGTACAATGAAGCACCTAGATAATAGGTGCAAGGAAGCATACTTCTGTCACCAAAAAGCGTGATGTGAGGATGAAAGGGAGGGGAGAACAATTACTTGCCTGCGAACACATCTGTAATTTCCCTGAAGGAGAAGGGAGAGAATCATTATGGGAGAGCTGACAGCATCCACCCCTGACAGAGTTATCTTCCCCTGTGCCAAACTGGGAGTTATGGTCCTTCATCTTCCTTTAGCTGCCTGACATTTTTTTCCCCTCTGCTAGATACTGTGCTTTCTGTCTTCCCTCTCAGCTCTTTGGCTGCCAGGTTCAAAATCAAACAGGTTTACTTAGGAATCTAATAAATAGGTCTTTGTTAACCCAATTTACTTTGACTTGATTACAATAAACTCTAAACTCCAAAGCATATTAGGAAGCATCCACGTGAGCAACTTGATAGGTTGGAGCAAGTGGTGGGGATAATGACATACAACTGCAAGGGCATTTTCATTTGCATCAATATTAAAAAAAAAAAAAAAAGATAGATAGATACTGTGCTTCAACAACTTCTCACAGGCTCCTCTTAAAACTAGGGATGTTGGTGCTGTTGCTGACCATACCCGGTGTGTGCCCATTAAGAAGGTGGCTGTTTGCACAGCCACAAAATTTTTTAGTTGAATGGGGCAGACATAGATTGCACTTTCACCCAGGAAGAAGTTATTTCAACACACCTGGAGATTCTCTGCAAGTGAATTTTACATCTCCAAAAAGAAATAATTGAAGCCATCACTAGGCTGGTATCAGCTGGAGTACAGCGCGGGTAGCCTCAGGCTCTGATTTCTATACTTAGAATTTAAAACTAGAAAATTGCTGAGCTTCAGACTGTACCACCTCCTAAAGGTTTCCATTGTTCCAGTATAAGAGAGTTTGGGGATTATTGGTGGCCTTTGCCAGTGAATGCAGCGGGGGGGACCCTCCTCTAACACTCAGAAATCCAAGGAGTTTACATGGTTCTGTCACATGCTGATTTTATTTAAAGTCTTTACAAGAAGAAGTTACATTTCCCTGCTGAAAATTTGTAAGAATGTTTTCCCCACCCCTATAAGTCTTTGATAAGATATCAAGATAGGAATGTTACACTCTATGGCACTATATTAAACATGCAGCTTTTGTTTATTTTAATCTCCTTTCCTAGAAGTATTGGCTATCTAAAGATGCCTTGAATAAAAAGGAGTATTTCACCTTGAAAATGAAAAAAGTGTTAAAAAAGAGTGCGGGAAAAAAAGGGAAAATAAAAGAAGGACCAGAATGCCTAGTGATTTCAGCCATCCAATTTAAAAAGTACTAATTTTTGAAATGCTGATTACTCATACTGAAAAAAACAGATAACCAAACACAGCTAACATTTCTGAAAATGTTAACCTACTGTATAAATGTAATTATTTCCTCATGAGTATTAGATGCACAGTTTATAATCATGTTTTTGCTTTTAACATAACAAACAGTTGGAATCTATCATCTTGTTAAAAGCATTCTGTCTTGTATCCCTCTTGAACTGAATTTAAATTAATGAAGCTCTTATAAGGATAGCTGTAACAGAAATCGATTAAACCAAAATGAAAGACATTTTTAAAATAGTCAGGATATTTGGGTCTTCCTTTGAAATCATTGATATTTTAATAAAAAATCAATATGTGTTTAAAATACCCGATGTGATGATTTAGTCCATGCAGAAAATACGCTGCAACATATTTTGAATTATTATCAGTAGGTAAAAACTGGAATTTCTGTCAAGTTAGAAATTGCTTTTTCTGATTTTCATCCTGAATTAAAATGGTAAAAACAGCAGGAGAGGAATTATTTTCATAGAACAGAAAATTCCTTTTCAGATATCTACAACCTGTAGGTCTGCACAAATGAAGCTGCCTCCCTTTATAACACAGGATGTGTATTTAGGTCGTCTTTTTCCAGTTTGTACACAAAGATTCTGTATGACCTGTAAGAAGATCTCTGAGATGGGGCAACAGACAGAAAGGAAACAGCCTGGTCCATGTGTTTGGGATGGTTGTAGTGGAGCGAAGGAAATAGTTTCTGTCTGGTGAGTGTGCCCAGCACCAAGAAGGTGTTGAGGGATGTGAGGATGTGAGATCAGGGGAGGAAAGAGCAGGACCGGGAGCCAGAGTCTCAGGGTGGCAGGAGGAGAGAGCCTTTGCTACGGGTGTCTATCACTATGCAACCCAGGAAGCCGCAGGAATCTGCTGAACTAGAAAATAATACTGGAGGGACTAACTCACCCTTCAAGGACAAAATCAAGAGAGGAGTGTTTTTCAAACCTTTTTAATATCTCTTTCCACCACATTTCCTATTTAAACCGACACCTTGTTCTAGTTTATTACTTTAGTGTTCTGATAAATGTGTTTTGATATCCTTTGGCACATTTGCTTAAAAAAAGGGAAAAAAAAGTGTGAACAGTTGGTGGTTGAGCAGGTGGCCGGGGCTACTCTGCTAAACTGTTTTTCCCGAGATGCACTGAGTCCTCATCCTCATCACCCCTCTGAGACATCATGGCAAATCACACCAGCACCAAGTAATACTGATGTGACCTGAGCTAAAAAGTAATAATGGCAAGTAAACTCCCAATTCAAACTTTGTACTCCTCAAACTCAGTAAATGAAAAGTTTTCCATATGAAACTGTTCAGTTCAGTACATTCAATCCTTCCTCTATCTCCCCCCCTGCCCCTGTCTTTCCTTCCTTTTTTTCTCTCCTTCTTTCTCTCCTTCCTTTCTTTCTTTCTCAAACACTATCTATACTATAAGTGGTGTGTTCCCATTCTCGCCTGCAGAATGTCCCGTTACGGCTGCAGTGACAGTGCCCTTCAAAACAAAGCCAAGTATTCCCTTTGGAGTACCAGGAATCCATTATGAAGAACCCCATAAAGCGTGAGCACAGAACCTCAGAAAGAATGGGTGCCTCACCTTTGAGAAAATCCCAAATACATGATTGCTCTTGGTAACGATGGTACCAACATTCTTTCTGTACCTTTGGAATTGGAGAAAGGAAAAATTAAAATATTAGGTTTTTGAAAGGTAGAGCTCTCATATAGACACCACCTAATCTACTTGATGTGTCATAGCCTGAAAATTCTGTACAAAGAAAGCAAGAAACTCAAAACCAAAAAAGCCCTCTCAAGGTCGTGCATTTCTGGTTCACTGGTGTAGACGTGTATAGTTATAACTGAGTATATATGAGAGATCTGTTCAGACAATTTAATTTGGCAAAGAAAACCACCTCCCTAAACTATGCTTTAGGCTGGATCTCAACATCTGTGATCTATCCTAACTCTTTAGCACTTTTTTAATAAAAGTTTAGTATCACTAGAATTTTATGAGAATTTATAAGGCTAATTCTTGTGATGAGCTTCTCAACCATGCAATACCCTATACAGGAGCAATTCTGCTAGCACCTTCACTGTGCAGAGGAGTATCACAGAACTGTACAAATCATCTTTTAATTTCTTCCAGGGATATGACAGAAGTGGGAGGTTTCCATTTGATAGCAGAGAAGTCAACAATGTGTTAGGTTTGTTATATTTTTTCCCCAGTTACCTAAAATCTCTTTCAGTATGAATAACACTCAATACAGTTGTCAGAAATACAGCATATGCCAGAAGGTTTGGGATAACTGAGCAAATGGGCAAGCACCAAAGGGCTCACACTCAAGAGCAGCCTACAGCCATCCTATTTAGTGTGAACTTTGTGAGCTGATGCAGACTTGCTTCCTGCCAGAGTAGTAAATGGCCACTGGGAGAATGGTAGCCATTCCCAACAAAATGACAGTCTTAACAGTAGCAGCAGCCATGAAGCCTGTGCATTCCAACAAAATACTATTTTATTCATATATTTATAAACTGAATTATATGTCCTAGATAATTCTTTTCTGTGGCATTTTTTTTTTTTTGCAACATTGTCTCTCAGATATAGGAACAGAAAGAAATCATTGTTTGAGAAATGTCATGAAGTGTTAATATGTGTTTTATATTTCTATGGCTGAATGGCTCCGAATGCAAATTGAGTCACCTGCAAAGTTGAATGTTAGGTCTGCCATGCTCTTACTCATGTACCTTTTGACACTGATGTACCTATAAGGGCGGTTTTCTTATTGTCCATTACTTTTTCAGATTACGTATCATTATACTGCTCACCATAACTAAAACCAGACAAAACAAAATTCAACTGGCTATTATAAAGAAATGAAAGTCAGTTAATGAACTGTGACCTTAAATAAACACAGTTCTTTTCTCGTCATAAAATGGGTGCAAATAATAAGTTCATGTACTTCAGAGTTTTAGTGGGAGACTTATTTTCAAAGCTGATTTGGTCTTTGTCTAAATACATTCTAAAATACAGCCACAAATTTACTAAAGTTCTGGTTACTGACAGCTTCAGAACCACTCAGAAAGGAGTAATTCAGTGGCATTCAGGTTGGATAACTTTACTCAGTTAATGTCAAGGTCATATTCATAACATGGGGTATGGTATTTCTCTTGGCTTTTCATTTTTTTCTTCTGAAAGAAGGCTTAAGTTTCTTAGAGAAGGAAAACACCTTATCAGTCCTTTTCATAGCACTAAGTAGCTTGTTGTTTTCTTTTTGTTCTCAGATGTTGACCGTTTTCACTTTATTGTGCGTAAGCAATGCCACCTTTCTGGTTTTAGAAGTGAAAGTCAGGAGGAGGAGACTCAGCAGCGGTGGCAGGATATTGCTGGCACCCGGTGGCTCAGGATCCTCTTGTCTCAGCATCCCTCTTTACCTGCTTTGCTAAGATAAATTTAAAGTACATCCACCTTTGTAATTTAGCTGCCACAGGTGCTTTTAAGCAGGTCCATAAGTATATTTCTGCAGGAATGAGGTTACCACAGGAAAGTGATTTGCAGTAGAAAATATCCTTTTTTTTTTTTTTTTTTAATTCCCTTAGGAGCCAGGGAGGGCAAAGAAAATATTGCATGTCCTGGTGACTGACTTTGGAGACCTCCTCCTTCCATTCTTGCCCTGCACAGTATCTATGTCAGCACTTGATGTGCCTTCTTCATAGGTCCACAGGAGACAGACAGATGCAGTTAAACTTGTATAAACCGATTGGCAAAGGTTAAGATGATTGAACCAGACTTGAGATTGCATCACAGCCAAGAGTCTATTCCTTTTCCTATGGATCAGCTGCTATGAAAATTATTATCTAGGCTTTACAGTGACTGAGAATATTTTTTTTACTTACAGTTCCCACGTTTTCCCTTTCTGTGCTCTTCACCAGCAGTATTTGAACCTCCTGATATGCAGCATTTACCTTGTTGAAGAACCATCGTTGCCTGCTAGGACACTCTTATTACAGCCTTCCCAACCCCACCTGGGATTTTACAGCTTGAATTCTGCTCATCCAGTCTAAGCATAGATTTAAATAGAAAGAGAAGTGTAATGAAATCAAAAAGCACCCTTACACAACCTTAGTTGTGGCAGCCAGTCTGTCCCTTCAAGTGACAAGCTTTAACATATCAGGTTTTCAAAAGGGTGCAAGGGCAGGGCTTTTAACTTCTGATCCACAGATCCTGAAGACTAAATTGACTACGGACCACAAAGTTCACTAAAGCTGACTGACAGTGGGCTTACACTTACCGTACACACCTCCCCAGGAAAATAATTAAGGACTCTCGAATGAAAATCAAAATTGAAAACAGCTGGTGCAAGGTAATATTTAAATGTTTGCTTTAGATCTGCGGATCTGACTGGAAACATGCTGCACCTGGAGCCTTTTGTAATATACAGAAAGTGCAAAAACATTGCCATTTGCTCAAGCTATCTATAGCTCTACTTCTCTTCTTTCCCCCAACATTTTCTGAGTAAAAGTCCACTGCCCCATATCACTTTTTTGATGTTTTGTTCCCAAGTATTTGTCTCACATCATTCTGCACCCTTTTAACTATCTATTCAATCGTTAGTGATGTTTTCAGAACAGTGTTTATTGGTGACATTAATCCAAAAGTATGCAGCAGCTTCCCAGCCAGTTACCTGGGAATTCCCTTCTCTGGGATCATCCCTGGATAGCATATGGCTCCTGAAGGAAGATCGGCTTTATGCCTTCAAGCCTGTGTGCAGGTGGATGGGCATGGGGAATAAGGCAAAGCAGTGGTGCTCTCTCCTGAGCTCCCTCCAGTGAGGGGAGCCCTGAAGGAGCACTGTGCTCCCCCCATGGGGGTCCACTGGGTCTGGGGAAGCCTTCACCTCGCACACCTTGCTCCTGCACTTGGGAAGCCAAGAACAAGGACTGTGAAGGTAGCAAAATACAGCTACTAGCCTCCAAAAGAGAATTAGAAAATAAAAGTCAATATTGTAGCTCTCAGAGAATAGTGAAACAGATGTTCCACTTTTTGCAGAGACGGCCACAGAGCTGTTGTCTTAGTCTGACACGCAGAAGACTCATATCTTTAATTTGTACCTCATTTGCCTTCCAGAAAATGAGTAGGATACTGTAATTGTTGGTCAGCATGCATCTAAAGCTTTTGTGCTTCAACAGCCACTGAGCATTGGTTGTTATTACAGCTTGTTATACTTTCATTCTTTGGAAAGTTTTCACAGATGGATAAATAAGCGTCACAAGATCAGGAGTCCCTGGACAACTGTAAGGATCTCTTCACAATCTGTGGAGCCAGCCATGTCACAGGGTTCACTTCTAGAGAATGACAACATTTTCACTTAAGCTGTGCAGAGAATTTTCAGTCTGTCTACTTGAGCACTGTTAATTGTTTGCACAGTTAATTAAACTATGGGTGAGGTATTCTGTTAAATATCCATGTGTAATGCACATATTGACTGTTTCAAGGTGAATACTTTTCTAAATCATGAGCTATTGAATGTTGACTCACTGTGGTCCATTTTCTCTAATTGGCTTGAAGCTTCTCTCTATTGCTTGTTATGATAGAAGATGTTTTTTTCCCCCACTAAAAACATTACTGTCTCTAAATATGAACATCAATGGGTGTTTTGAGAATCATTGTACAAGAAAGAGACTCTCCTGAGTACACATTTAAGTTGGTAATTGGCTGGTGTTCACCTTCTCTCTGTGTTAAACAGCCCTTGGGCCTGTGGATGAAAGCCTGGTGGTCTCTAGTGTACCTGTCAATCACGTTGTAAAAATACAGCAGAGGACTATGTCTCTCACGGGGTCACAGCACTGCTTTCTTCCAGGACTCCAACTATGTAAGAAAAGGTTTTAGAAAGTTTTTTTTTTTCTATATGAAATGACAAACAAATTATATTTTGTTTGGTAAACACCTGCAAGCTCTGCAAGAGTTCTCACTGTATAACACTAGTCATGAAGTTTAATAAGTTATCCTGGCTTCATGCGATGTGATAAATGCTCAGTGATTCCTCAGTCACTTGCAAAACTTGTCATTCCATTCAAAGCCACCATTCAAAATATCCTTCATATCAGCATGCATTCGGAGACAAATTGATGAGGAAAACTAGCTCTCAGATGGTATTTCTTAACTCATTGTAAGTTCAGAAAGAGCTACATATTTGAAGAAATTAATTCAATTCTGTAGCTTAGTAAAATCTCTTGATAATGCAAGGTATGGCTTGAGCCACATATTTAAAGCAGTCAGGGAATTTTTTAGTTCATATTGGATGTCTGTGTATTTCTATATGACTCTGTCCATTGGTCAACATCAGATGTAGGATCATATATTGGACATCCATTTTTGGCTGAAAGAATTAAAGAAGAGACCTCTTTAGCTTTAAGGGAATTTATCTTGAGTTGTAATAACAGAAGTAGTGAGTTTCAAACCCCAATAGCAATGAAAGAGACGTAATTCTATAAAAACTGATTCCACTTTATTTCAATGGCTTTTTTCCCAGCAGCATGAAAAAAAAGTTTTCCTCTGTGAATTTAAGTAGCATTTATAGCATTTAAACCTATCTATTGAATGATAATTGCTGCATTCAAAATTCATGCACTCTTCGTCACGCATTAGCAATAAGATGAGAAAGAAAAGAGTGTTTGGGAAAGAACAGATATTGCTGGGTACCACTTGACTGAGGCAGAAAGGATGGCAGAATCTATCACTGAGGCATACAGTGCAGGGGAAAGTAAAACACTGGTCATGGTTTTCCAGTGTATGTTTTCAATAAGAAGCTGAACTCCTGCTCTCAGGAAAGAGATGGTAGAGTTTGAGAGAGAGAAAAGCAGTAGCCTATGTCTCTGTCCTTCCTTGTTTGTCCTAGAAGTCAAAATACTGGAGAAGACTGTTTGGTGTAACCTGTTGGTCAGAATATCTTTGGAGCAGTTATCAAATTCCAGAGTTAATTCTTAAAGGCAGAATTGGTAGATTTGCACAGCCAAAAAAAAAAATGAAATCAATCTGCAAAGAGCTCTGCTTGTTAAGTGAAAAATTAAATTCCCTTCAGGCCATGTTGGGAGATGGGAAGAAGAACTCTCTACAGAGAGTGAAAAGCAAATTCTCTTTCTTTGGCTGCCACAGGAGGGGAAGGTTACACCTTCACAGGCATCATCTCCAGTTCTGCTACTACCAGGAAGTTATAATTAATGATATGAGCTCCTGTTGTTTTCTAGCCACTTTCAGAAGTATGTCTGGACTTAGTAATCAAGTAGGGAGGTGTGGAAATGGCTATCGAGAGATAACAGCTAATAAGCAAAGACAAAGATCAAAACAAAACCTGAAATGTACAATTTCTGACTGCAGTGATGAAAAGTTAGGTTGTGGTTTTTCTCATAGTCTTTGCTTATTAGCTGGTAGCTGGTCCTGCTCATTATTTTCCAGAGTGAATAAATGTAAAGTTTTATTTTATCTGTCAATGAACTAAACTTTTAATTAACTTTCTTATTTGTCTTAAGTTAAGACTAATGACTCTCAAAGGAATTGCCTACAAATCCTTAAACTTTTGAAGAAAAGGACTAGAGCAAAAGCACCAAGCTTCCTTTGAAAACCAACCTTTCTATTAGAGAACAAAATCAAAAAATAAGCAGCTTGAAACTGGGGAACACAGTGTATTAATATTCATCATGAAAACAAACTGAAAGAAAATTTAAATCTGTGTTGACCCCAGAGGATTTTTGTTAGCAATTTCACACAGATTGGCAAATTACACTAATGATTTCAGTACTTGGTCTCTAAACTGGAGGGAAATTATTGGTGTTTAAATCAAGAGTTTCTCTGAAGTAAAACATACTTTGTTTAACATTACTTACTTGTTTTAGTACAGACAAATGATTGTTGACAATGACTTTAACAGAACATCATCCGGTTGTGTGGATTTCTTCTTTTCCTTCCTCCCCATCATTGTATCTGTTCAGGTTAATGGGTGTCAGGATGGTTTGCCAGGATCAGGGCACTCTGAGTAGAAGAATACCAGGTATGACAGACAACAGTAATGTATTGTGGTATTGCCCAAAGTAGGTTTTGCACAAATACAATTTTATTCCAGCTGTAATATATAAACTAGTATTGTAGGAATAATTTTGGCAGATGTCAATACATAAATATTTACTGAAAAAAGAGGGCCACAATAAGGAATGAAAAGCACAAAATTTTGCAAAGACTAATAAAGGTAAAAGATGCAGGTTTTAATCCTACAAGTTTGGGGATAGTCTACACTAGGGTGAAATTAGAAGGTTGAATTTGAAGGGTGAACGAATGCCCTTTATCTTTCAGCTGCTCACGAGAGACCTCTGCTTTAGTATGTATCCTCACGATGGTGGTGTGTTAACCTGCAGAACATTAAAAAGATGATGCAGAAGAAAGCAAGGAATGTGGCCTTGTACCATATATTTGACAAAACTTGGCTGCAGCTCAATTATTTTTTTTAAGTCGAGTACTGGTTTTTTTTTCCTTCTTTCATTCTGGCTCCTCTGATAGCATGTGTGCTTTCCTGCTCTGTTATTGACTTTGTTGCAAGCAGTCCTCTGAGCAGAATTGATTTATGATACACTTTGCAGCCATCCAGACAGCTTCCAGTGAAGTGACAAAGAAGTTCTGCTTCTGCACCCACCTAATCAATGACACGCAAAGAAAGACTAGACAAAACAGAACCCCCACGTGGAGCTCTGGGGTGCCAAACATCAAGCACAGTTCACAAAATCCACAAAAGTGACATGTAGCGGTTTTAATTATCATATGAGTATAATATGCCTTTTTTTTTTTCTATTTCTAAGGTAAGAAACTTTCTTTTATGGAACAGAGTAAAAGAGAAGCATATATATAACCACAGATCAATGTGTGGCAATGGGCTTAAAGTTTAGCAAATGAACATTAAAGCCAGCGTATGTTAACATACCAGAATAAGTAACAGTTAGATGTTTTCTCCTTCTTTTACAACAAAATATGTTTTAAAGCTGAAAATGCTAAAGATATTTTTAAAAATTAACCAGGTATGGTTTGATCTTGCAAAGGACTGAGCAATGTCATTCTGTTCCAACAATTTTCTGAGGTGTGTATTTAATTTGAGTGTGAATCAACACTCCAGTCCTTGGGACAAACCGCATAATTAGCATTGAACATCAATAAATGTTTTGTTAGGCTGAGGCTGAATGACCTCTTCTGGCAGAATCAAGCCACATGAGAAACTGAGAGGACTTTGCTAGGTCCTTGTCACTCAGGTGTCTGCATGAGGATGATACACAGGCATCAATTTACTTTAGAAGTGTATTCTTTATTTACTAGAGAGAGATGCATATCAGGATCTAAAATGAAGAGCAGTGAAGGCAGCAGGGGCGCTTGCAAGGACACCTCAGTGGCCTGTCAGTTCACGGACAAATTTTTGGAAAATGTGCCCATGCACAATTTAAAGCTCAACAAGACTTCCCAAAATTTAACCTCCAATTGGCACATTGGGAGAGACAGACACGCTGCTTTCTGTACTCCTGTGAAAATGTAGAAACTTGTCCTATGTCCTCTGATAGGGTTTTTGGCCATAATTCATCTGAGCTGCTAACCTTGACTTCCCTTTGCCTGTGCAATGTGGGACCATCTTGATGTAAGGCCATTGTATATGTAGTTTACAGAGCAAATGACTGTGTGAGGTGAAGGCATGAGAGAATTAGGTTCTAAGACAGCTTGCCATAAATCTTGCTTTATAGGACAGGATGCTCTGGGTCTCTAGAATTATCTTGTTATAAAGCCAATGAGATAGAAAAGCAAATAGTGACTCGGTTTTGAAGCACTCCAGTCCCTTGAACAGGTGAAAGAAATTTCTCTAAAATCTGTCAGCCAAAATGCATTCCTCTGTGCACAGAAGTGCATCCCCACATGCATGTTTCCCCCACACACAAACATTTAACGTGTGCGGGGGCGTTTGTTGTTCTACCGTATCACTGGGGGAATAGCTCTGGTGCAATGCGCTCTGTTCCTCCTTCCTCTCTAATGAGATTCTGCTTTGTGACAGATCTCGTCAGAGGCTAATTATAACAAATGTTTGGAAATATTTGCTCCAGAATAACCTTTGGCTCTAAGATGGATCACTCGTGTGAGGCAGGTCCCCTTGCAGAGCCCAGGAGATCAAGTTCTGCTTCAGAACAATGTTTAAAATTCAATAATGGCACTGTGTACTCGGCTGACCAAGTTTGGCAGTTTCTGATTGATTTCTTTTCCTCTTCAAACCTTGCCTGTCACGATCGGCTAATTAAAAGTGCAGTAATCTGATATAATCTGTTTCCCAGTTGGAGCAGCAGTTGGCTATCTAACAGAAATAATTGATTTGTAAACTGCCAAACCTCAGACATTTAGACTTGCATTGTCTCCTCTAAACCATGTCTAACAGGCAAAATTTGTCTCCAGATACATCAAATGACCCACACAACAAAATTAATTCAGCCTTCACTACTATGGAAAATCAATAGAATAGAAATAGATAAATTTTAAAATGTAATAAAAGTCTGGAGGAAAAGCAAATAAACATGGATATAGTCTGTTTGTGCAAAGTCAGCAGTGTGTCACTATTTGGCTCCCCTCATTTTTTCCACCGCTGTTATTATAGAAGTGATAGTTACCTTGTCACTTCAGAGGAGACTGTCCTTACAGTTCAAATTGTGCTTGGTTTTTTTTTCCTTTTTCAAATATAGGTTGAACCATTGGGTATGTGTGTGGCTTCCAGTGGTGGGTGATGCACGCAATAAATTCTTTCAGTCAAGGAACAATAGCCATCTTCGTTACTTTTTTCTTACATTAGGGATATCTCCTTAGTATTAAGGATAGGATATCCTTCCTTAAGTATGCTTAATGTAGGTGAATACATCCTTATTATAGGACACAAACAGAAAAATGAGTTAAGAAGGGGTGAAAGCATCTCACAAAAGGGACAGCAACAGTATTGGAACAGGTACTGAAATCATTGTTATGGCACAAAATCTTTCAGGGGAGGTGTCTGCTGTCTTGTGAAGTCCGGTTCTTCATTTTCCAACCTGACAATGAGCGTGTCTGTTTTCCTTTAATTTTATAAATGAAGCAGAAGTAAATCAAGCATGGAAGTGTTTTATGGATCAGGCTATCGCAGTTCTTGGAAAGCCATCTGCTCATACAATCATCTTAAAACATATCTGAAAGCAGTCAATTTTTGAGTAATAAAGCTGGGGTTTGCACCTCGGAAAGGAAATGTGCTAGAAAACTTGTTGCTATATCTAAAATAGGAGTATGTGTGTAATAAATCTGTTTCTTTGGGGGTTTTACCCTTTTTTGGTCACTGGAAAATATTTTCTTTTACATCTTTAGTCTCACTAATAAATCAACATTTAAAAATTAACTTACAGTGGAATGAAAAGGAATGTATTCTTCTGCAGGAAGACCCCAAACCCTACCACCACAGGGCACAGCATGGCAGCCCCAACTGGTCATTTTTAAAGCAGAGTGTGCGGCGCCTTAGGGCAGAGCTTCCATGTGGCAGCTTTAGACTCTTCTTAGCAATGTCCTAAACTAGCTTATTTTTCTCCTCGCAGCACTCGTACCAGGAGGATTAGATGACACCAGGTTGCACCACTGGCTTCCGTGTTTGGGTAAATAGCAATTTTCATACAGCGTGTTTGCTCTCTTTTGATTCCTGTCAGAAGTAAACACGGTTTACTAATCTGTGCTACCTGAGGTCCCCAACTTCTTTCTCTCCCCTTACAAACACACACAAACGCTTACATAAAAACGCACAAAAATATATATTTATGTATAGCTATAATGTGTGCAGATATTCCAACTGAATATGTATATATTTATGTATTTGCATGTGAGTGTAGATATACATTACCTACATATATTTCTGTATATTACATAGATATGTGTGTAATGTGTGCACATACATATACACTGTGATTTCCGTCACACTGCTATTTAAAACTCTGGGTCCTGTGCACAGCAGTTGGTTTTTTTCCTATTTATATCCTATACTCTTGTTTTCTTTGAGTATTCTTCAGCTTTGTGTATGATAGCAGTTAAAGCTCTACAAGTAATATTTTAAGTCTGAATAAATTTTACAAGTTATATTATTCACCTCCTAAGGGATTTGAATCTAGGAGATCCATAGTGTTAAAAGATTTAACTCTGCTTCAGTAGACTCAAATGTCCAACTTGCCTTTTAAGTGTGATAAAATGTGAGTAACTGAAGCTTATGAATGGTTTTGAGATGTCCAGACTTAAAATGTATATATAATTAGATACATATTTTATACTGTATGCAAGTTATATACAAAGAAACATTTCAAGCTTGTGGTAAATTATAAAATCTTGGCTAGATTTCCCCAAAAGATGTCCTCTGTCCCCAAATATCTGCATAAAATCTCCATAAGTTCCATCTTAAATCAATGGCAAAACCCTAGAGACTTTAATGTAGCAATTGATGTTTTCCCTTTCTGCAGTCAGGCATCTACTTCAGATATAGATTTCATTTGACTACTTTTTTCCTCTTATGTTTTGTGATTTCCCATGAAATCAATATTTTCCAGTTTTAGGGATCTGAGAGCCCCAACACCACCCTTGTTTCTCCAGGCTCCCAGTCCCTAGCCCCAGGCTGGAAAGTTAAGGTGAACTTCAGGGAGGTTTCAGGGCAGATCTGGTGGATTGGCTCTGGTGTGGGGCTCCCAGAGAGCCACAGCCTCTGCGGCTCCCCAGGGCTCACAGGCATCACCTCCTCTGAGGGCTTCCACCACCCACCCTGGCTCTCAGGTCTGGGAAGATACTGGAGAAGCCTAAAGGAAGACCTCAAAAAGCTGCCGTAGCCTGGGATGAAGGGTTCGTGGCAGGTCTGGTCTGGTGGCCATAACGGGAGCTTGTTGGCAAAACAAAAGGGACAAGGAATCAGGGCAGGCACCTACCCAAACCAGGTGAGCTTAGGCAAATCTTTGTAAAATCCAATATGTTTCCAGCAAAACTATGAGTGAGCCTACAAACATTTCCAGATGAAAAAATACTAAACTGATTTATTTTCAAATCCTTAGTCCGTGAAACTTAAAACAAGAACAGAGAAATTGCAGTGAGAAGTGAAAGTCATCAGTCACTCATCTTCAGCCTGTTATCAGTTTGACTAATTCCAACCAGAGCCGGCTCCAAACAGCTTCCTTTAATTACCTTGTCACAGGCTTTGTCTCAATGCCTGTCTTTGACAGGTCTCGCCCGTTGTTTCACCACCACAGTCCCAGCACTTCCCACTTCAGCCCAAGGAGGGTTCAGCGATGCGTGGAAAGAGCAAGCTTTCAGGAGTGATTTGAATTTGGAGACCTTTAATGCACAGAGATCTGGAGGTACACCAGGCATACAGATGTGTGCATGTAGAAATGTATGAGAGTAGGACATCAAAGCTCAGCCAAAATAACTGACGATCATCATCAATACAGTAGTTTGCCCATTTTTATATGTAGGCTATAATGGTTTTATAAGATGTAGGAAAGTGGAATTTTTTTGGTTAAGGAATCAGGAAGAGAAAACATTAACTACTACATCCCCACATTTCAGATTTCTCTCTATTCTATATTTCTGATCAGAGTTATATTGTCTTCTAGGCCAAATAAATTAGCTCTTTGCCCCACCTTGAGGGATGTATAATGGACATTTTTTCCATGTTATCCTACAGCCAAAAAAAATTTTTTAAAATTGATATTTCTCTGTATGTAACTGTGCAATAAAGTGTCAAGATCTGAATATTTTTTAATAAAAACAAAAATATAGAATTAACTCTAAAAGAAAAAAGCATAAATGATCCCTAATTATCATGTCTTCCTCATCTACAATGAGGAGGACAGCATTATTTCCAGCGTAGCCTAAATTATGTTCCCGAGTCAAGCCAAATGACATTGAGGAATTAATTACTGAGGCATTCAAAGTGACTACACAAAGATTTCCTGAAGGACTAGTATGGATTAATCATGACATCTCAAGGTGCTACCCTTAATAGGATTTCCAAAGATTTGATCTATGAGTAAATTTTGAGCTCATGAATATCAAGTGAATCTGAATGTATTTTCCCATTAAAGCTGTAACTACAGAGACTCACCTAGTTTTTATGTTGTTAGTGAGTATGAATGTCTGTTGGTAATTTTAAAGACCTACCATTTATTCAATAAATCGTGAAGTTTTTCACCCTGAAAACTGAAATTACAGTAGCTGGAGAAGTCTATATATAGAGAGAGATATATAAAATATATAATAGGACATGCTTTTCTGCGTGAAAGAACAGAATTGTATGAAGATCTACTGCTCTGGAAAGCAAGTCTCCCTAACATTGGTTATCAGGTTATTTGTTATGCAGGTACATAACTATTTTATTAATATAGTTTGCATAAATAATCAGTGGTATATGTAATCTATGGGACTTAACTGAGCCCTGTGATAGAAATGAAAAAGAGAGATTTTCAGAACTTCATTGTGGCTTCCTTTTGAGAAAGAAGAGTACTCTGCTATGTAATAAAAACATTTTTCACCTGTAGGCATTACTGTGAAATGGGCTACTTTAAAGAGGAACCTAAGATTATTAAGATATTCACTAATCAAAAAATATTGTGATTGACTTAAAATCCATCACTAAAGCAAAAAATTATAAAATGAAAAATATTCACAAATCTAAATGAACATATTTACGAGAAGAAATAAAGAGGGAAAGAATACGCCTGATGTTTTGTTCACTTTTTGGATTGCTTTTTAAAGTAATTAAATTTTCACAAAATATTTTTGCATCTTTTGATCATTTGCACATATACGCAATACGATTTGAACATGATTTATAGATTTAACTGTGATAATTTTATTTTTGCTGAGAAAAAGACCTCAGTCTTGCAAACACACGATTTATTTTCAGAGCAAATAAAATACTCTTATCTTCATAAATCAAAGCCTATCGAAACGAACATTAATTTTAATTCAGTTGCAACATGGTTTGAGTTTTGTGTGAGTTTTTTTTATTCCAAGTTATCATAACTTTACAGCTCACGGTAAAGGGACATGGTGGTGCTGCTGCCGTGTTACCGAAAAACAACTGCAGATCAGCTCTTTCTCTGCTCTAAACTGCTGATGTCCCACATTGCTTCAGGCATGTTTCAATAGCTAATACCATACTAACCTTATTTGAATTACTGATTCCTTGGTCTGGCAACCAAACTGAGGCATAATATCCATCATCTTTGGGTGGAACGAGTTTCCATTTTTAAGGCTCAGCTCTTCCCATAAGCACAGATGCCAGACTATTTTAAAAAGGCTTTTATGCACATTGCAAGCAGGATCATCAAGATGTATGTCCGACCCATAAAGATATGTAAACTTAAAATGCCTACTGGTTTAAATATGAGATATGGCCTCTGCGTCTTTGTTACTATGATCCTCAGATTAACACTTAATCCTCAATTAATCCTCAGATTTACTTAAGTCTATCACCTTTACTGACTGTGACCAGAACTTTAAATTAAAGGTATTCATCCCTGGTTTTACTCCCAGAGATGAGCATTAGACATCAGGAAAAATGATTGCAAAAATAATGCCTTAGTTTATGGA
Organism: Anarhynchus alexandrinus; assembly: GCA_008711295.1. Taxonomy (NCBI): domain Eukaryota; kingdom Metazoa; phylum Chordata; class Aves; order Charadriiformes; family Charadriidae; genus Anarhynchus; species Anarhynchus alexandrinus. Next base: position 288,382 of record VUYV01000085.1, on the reverse strand, counting down.
GACTGGAATGAGCTTGTTTTTTGTGAGGGAGAACAGTCAGCAGTTTTGGAGGCACAATTATGAAATCCAACAGACACTCAGTTGCTATAAATTAATAGAATTTCACTGAAGATAACGCAGTGAAGATACTTTGTAATATTTGAGGGTCTGGTAACAAATGTTTGCATTTTGGATAAGATTAATTAAAGAGATAAATAGTTAAATATTTGCATATTTATATATGTGTGTACATGAAGATATAGATAGATCAAAACAGATTATAAAAACAAACGTACATTCACACTTACAGAAAATGGCTAAAAGCCAGCGTTTCAATTTTCCGTCTTTTTTGATTCGTACTTCCACTACCAAGAGTATACCCTCTTTAAAAGTAACCAAAAATAAATATAAATGGGAAATATTAACTCATAAAGACATTACTTTAAAGTCTATCAGTAAGTCCAAAAAAGAGCAGCTTTGAATCTCCATAACCCAACACAGTAATCACATATCCCTTCTTCAGAAAGCACATAAAAACGATCTGACAAGTACAGTGGAAGAAAAAATAAGGAAGTGTCATTCTACAACTGAAACAAAACCACCTCTTGTCTCCACAAACATTTTAAAATGGCTGAGAATAAAAGCCTGGTACCCTCTGCACAGGGTGGTGCCCTCATGCAGCGAACAGCCCTATGACAAGAATTCCCCCCAGGATTTCTTACAGCAGCCTGAAAGCTCTAACACTTCTCTGAATTTGCTAGCAAAGAGATAGTGTGTATGTATGGGCACAGAGACGCTTTTCCAGATCCTCTTAGGGTGGCCAGGGATGATCATATAATCATAGACTCATAGAAACATTTTGGTGGAAGAGACCTTTAAGATCATCAAGTCCCAAATGTTAAAGGGAAACGTAACCCCCATTTTTGAAAAGCGAAAAAGGGAAGACCCAGGGAACTACAGGCCGGTCAGTCTCACCTCTACTCAGCAAGATCAAGGCACAGATCCCCCTGGAAACTATGCTAAAGCACATGGAAAATAAGGAGGTGATTGGTGACAGCCAGCATGGCTTCATTAAGGCAAATCATGTCTGACAAATTTTGTGGCCTTCTATGACGGGATTACAGTGCTGGTAGATAAGGGGGGAGGAACCAACATCATCTACCCGGACTTGTGCAAAGCATTTGACACTGTTCCACATGACATCCTGGTCTCTCTATTGGAGAGGCATGGATTTGACAGATGGAACACTTGGTGAATAAGGAACTGGCTGGATGGCCACACTCAAAGAGTTGTGGTCAACAGCTCAATGTCAAAGTGGAAACCAGTGACAAGTGGTATTCCTCAGGGGTCGGTACTGGGACCGGTGCTGTTCAACATCTTTGTTGGTGACATGGACAGTAGGATTGAGTGCAATCTCAGCAAATTTGCCGATGACACCAGGCTGTGTGATGCAGTTGACACGCTGGAGGGAAGGGATGCCATCCCGAGGGACCTGGTTGGATTGGGCTTTAAGTAACTTGGTCTAGCAGAAGTTGTCCCTGCCCATGGCAGGGGGGTTGGAACTAGATGATCTTCAAGGTCCCTTCCACCCTAAACCATCTGATGATTCCATGACACAGTCTGTCCCACTAGCTCTGGTCTGGAGTTGATCAGACCTGGCAGAGTGACAGCTTCAGAGTTATCCAGCCATTCGTAAAGAAAAGGCACGCCAAGGCCCTTGGGTTACATTAAACACCACGATGCGTAAATAAATATTCAACAGAGCCTACTCCCTTCCCTGAATCCTGTGATCTCTTGTCTGCTAACACATACCTAATATTAAATTGTGAGAAAAATATTGTCCCATAGTTTGCCCTCATTATTTTTTTAATTACACAGTTTTGAAACAGTGTTGAAGAGGTGCTAATCTGAGCAATTGTTTTTTATTGTGGACTATTGTCAAACCAATCTCTGTAGAGAATGAAAACATTAACCAATTATTCTCTGTTCTTTTACTTCTTCCTTCTTAAAAACCTTTGCTTTAAGTACTACGAGCAGAGACTTTTTTTTTTATTTACTATGATTTGAATTTTTTTATGTTATATTTCAGGATGTTAATTCTACATGATAAATATCAGGGCCATTCCAATAATCTTGGATTTCACTAAACAGGAGATATCAGGCCCAAATGCGCTCAGTGCATGAGGTGTGGTGTGGGACTCCAGTCTTAAGATTTTGCTTTGGTTATGAAAAACGGAAGGGATAAATTATGATATATATAAATTAAAAAAAAAAAAAACAAAACCAGAAGGTCCTTACCTAAGAAAATCAAGAAACAATGCAAAGACTCAAGAAAAGACATGAGATTTTGCACTCCCCTGCAGCAGTGCCTAAGATTGGCTCAATCTTGCTTAACTCTAGTTTTGCCTGTTTCTAGTAGATGTTAAGTAAATCTAGTGTACGCTGCAGTTTTGGTAGCGAAGGCACATGCCAGTCAGCCAGTGACAGTGTGCCACTGTCTGTACTTTAAATCTCTGAAATACCAGAACAAATGTGCAGCTGTGCAACCCCAGTGTAAGCGTCTCCATGCCTGCTCAGTTTCAGAACTCCCTTTAGGAGCCTTTAAGGTGGTTCAGAGATTTGCCAGCAGTGAGCTACCGTAGGGCATACATTATAGCTGGGGACCTGGTGAGATTTTTTCCCCTCCTACAAAAGCACAGGAGCTTTGGTGTAACCTAAGCACATTTTGCTAGTGCCTGAAGCATGCTAGACTTCATATTTCTCAATCTCTTTCTAGGTTTCCTGAAGGAAACCTGTACCTGGAAGTTTCGGGATAATTTTCTCAGCCTATCAGTGTGCTTAAGGACATGAGGGTGGTGCTCCTGAGCTGGCAGGGCAGGAATTGACCTGCAGCTGGCCCAGGTGCTGGCAATGAGGATGCCTGGGTGGGGGAGGCAGGGCAGAGCAGAACTTCCTCCCCAGAGGTGTTAAGCTTGCCTGGCTATTGGTCTGGGTTGGAGATGTTTCTGGAACTGCTGTTGCTGGTTGGTGTCATTTCTGTATTGTTCTGCTGGAGACAGAGGTAGGTCCAAAATTCTGAAAGAAAGAAAGAAAGAAATTGTTGGAAGTTTGGGCAGAAATGATGAAGGGGCTTTAGCAGTCCTGGTGCAAGTGTGAGGGGGTGAGGCAGGTTGCTTGTCCTTAGGTAAGTGGATGGTCTTACTGTTAAGATGCAATGTTAGGTAGATTAATCTGTTTTTTATAGTATCTCAACACTTGTAGGAGAAGGTCTGGAGATGTAGGGAGTCAGATACTTGGGTAGGATCTGTGGTCTGTCCTTTTGCAGCATTGGGGAGGAGCTCGGGCTTGGATTGTTTGTTTGTTTTCCCAGCTGAGTAAACCAAATCTAAACAAATAGTGAAAACTACAGGTTTAGGTTTTCCTTCTGTGTTGAAAGAAGAAGCTAGTCTTGCTTGCAAAGCTTTGGTCATTTGTGCTTTTTATGAGTTTGTGTGGGGAAAAAACAGAAAAATTATATAGATGAAGATTTCAGCAAATGGGAATAACCAGGGGTTTTGATTATGTTGTAGGAATTTTGTGGTTGGTGCTTTATTGACTCGTTTGCTTTTGAGAATTTTCTATTGACAAAAGGTTAGCATTGGGGTAGCTCAGTAACTGTCGCTAGGCAATTAATTTCACCTGGAAAAAAGCAAACAGTGAACCATTTTAATTAAGATACTGTATTTGCAAGCAGATTTATTGATGGTTTGTCTCAACTATGTATTTCATCACCTAAACCCTGCTGATAAGCTATGCTTAGTTGGTTCTGAAAGATCCATTAGCTGAGTATGGTTATGGTAGCTGACACAGCTGATGTGCTTTCCTTCGGGCACCCCTGCAGTAAATATCTAGAGTCTTCTATCACTTGAATAAGTAGCTGGTGAAAGGAAGAATATTGAGTATGGCCACCTTCTTGAAGTTTTGTAATGTATACTTAGCACTTAAGCATGCAAAGTATCAAAGCATTGCTATTCACTCTATACTCTGTAGCTTGGTGAGGTCAAAAGCTTGAATTTCTCCTCTGCACGCCTCACTGCTGCTTTATGATCCCAATTTCTGTAGCAGGATTAAAGTGTGTTGATGTTGTTTCAGCTCTTGCATGTATGTGTCAGAAAAACTGGTTTAATTCGTATCTTCATTTCTGGGCAGGATGTCCCTAGAATGATTCTTCCCAAGACAGAGTTTAAAGAGAGAGCTCTAATTTTCAGAAAACTTTCCTGTTCTGGGGAGCAGTAACATTTTTATTGAACAACAAACACAACCAACACTCCCAAGTCCTTCTCCTCAGGGCTGCTCTCAATCCATTCTCCACCCAGTCTATATTTGTGCTTGGGATTGCCCCGACCCACATGCAGGACCTTGCACTTGACCTTGTTGAACTTCATGAGGTTCACACGGGCCCACCTCTCAAGCCTGCCCAGATTCTTCTGGATGGCATCCCTTCCCTCCAGCATGTTGGCTGTATCGCGTAGCTTGGTGTCATGAGCAAACTTGTTGAAGGTGCACTCAATCCCAACATCCATGTCAATGACAAAGATGTTAAACAGTGCTGGTCCCAATACTAACCGCTGAAGAACCCCACTCATCACTGGTTTCCACTTGTACATTAAGCCGTTGACCACAACTCTTTGAGTGCGGCCATCCAACCTATTCCTTGTCCACCACATAAAATCCATGTGTCTCCAATTTAGAGACCAGGATGTTATATGGGACAGTGTTCAATGCTTTGCACAAGTCCAGGTAGATTATTTCATTTCCTCTCCCCTTATCCACCAATGCTGTAACCCCAAAACCTCTTTTCTGTCTTCCAACACTGTAAAGGAGATGGCAACTTGTACAGTTTTGGAGCATAGTACAAGCAACACTTGCCCTTAGACTAGGGACTCAGGAGATTCCAGCTATGCTGTCTGCGTCCAGTGAAAATGTACACGCAATATACTGGATGTAATGAACAGATTGTCTCTGAGTAACACGAGGATTTTTCCCTTTGACATAGTACAAATCCCTGTTTATTCTCTGAGCCAAGAGTCAATATGACTTCAGTGCTTAGCCCTGTCCTTTGCTATGGCAATGTGTTCCCAGAAAAGTGTTTCTATTTGATATATCTGCTGCTTTTGTCAGATGCCCACCATGGGAATGTCTTGTTGGATGTGTGAAGGTATTGTCTCCGTGTTTTCAATAAAATCTGAACTACTTATTCCTGGACTCATGCTGTGGTGTCACTTGCTCAGTTTCTCAACAAGACAGTACACTTTTCAGTTTAGAAAGCCTTAAATCCTTATTGCAGCTTCTTCAATAGGAATTGTATGGAAATAGAGCTTATTCCGTAAAAGGCATACCTGGAAAAATAAATTTGATTTGTTAGAATATCTGCCAAAATATAATGGCGCTAAGAAAGCAGAACTTTGCAACAGCTCTGGGATAATGTAACTTTGTGGAGGTGGAGGGCAGAAAAGGCGAGAAAGAACTGTAAATTTCGTGGTTTAATACATTATGGTGATTCAAGGTCAAACCATTTTGATTTGGGTCATTTGTAATAGCAACACCAACAATGATGACACTTTTCCTTCATTTTTTACACTTCTGAAATCTATAGTACTAAAACACATTCCTTTACATAAATCTGTGAAAATTAAACTGAACCTCGCATGCGTATCAAATATCGGTGCCTCGTGGTTGTTCTTAGCTTGGTGCATAAAGAGGGAAGAATTCAGCCGAAGAATAAGTTGCTCCAAAAAAAGACTGTTGTTGTTGTTGTTATTGCTTGTTTTTAAATCTATGGTGAGTAATTCTGGCCATTACATGAATTTTTGAAATTGCCTACCTGGTGAGAAACATCCAATCCCCTTTTCTACATTTTTTTTTTTCCTAAGGGAGATAAAAGTTTTTGTGCTCCTTTCAGTTATCTTTCTGAACTATGAATGTCTTTTGCTTACATGTCTCTGTCTTTTTCTCTCTCCCTCCTTCTCTCTCTCCCAGACAGGGTGAATACCTTCATTCCAGTCCTCGCTGTTAGTAATACGTACTCATCCTCAGTGAGAATACTTAGTTTCTTGGTTAATTTTAGTCTTGTACCAAGACACTGATCTGCTGCTGGAATGTTCTAAAATAGCCTTCTCCCAAATTCTGCTTTAATCTGCTTTTCTTCACAATGGAATATTTAGCAACATCAAATAGTAGTTTTAGACATGCTTTCATACTAAAAATCTCCTTTTTTGAACTACTAATTAGTAATTTTAATGCCTCGTTTGGTTTTTAACACATGTAGACTATTTGTGGTACTATGACGTGGTATTTAACATAGTTGCATGTTTTATGAATGTTTTAAGAATAGGAAAAAACCCCTTGATTTTTACATAGTGACTATTTAAAATAAAAAAACTTATTCACATATTTGGGTCCCTTTGGGACATTATTAGGTGACAAATATTTCCCAGAAAGCTTGCCCATGGGCCAAACAGTAAAATTACTGTCATTCACGACACTGAGATCCATCCGTATTTATATTTTAAATTAATATGTAAACATTCTTAACGTGACTTATGCATGTTCAATTATGATTGGAAGAAAGAAAAAATATATATAAAAATAAGGAAGCAACATTATTACTATAATATTAAAACACTTGATAAAAAGGAAAGTAAACATACATCTCAGACCTGAATTCAACTATACAGGCTGCTCCTTTTATCTCATCACATCACATCTCATTTAATTTCATTGTAGTCACGATTTCTTAGTTCAAAGCCAAGCAGACTCAAATGTGGACACCAGTGTTAATTATTCCCGTATTACTGGAATGCTGTGGATTGTTTCATTATGTCATTGTTGCCTACGTGTATTTTAGCAAATCTGAGTTTCTCTAAAATTGTATATCTACTTCTGATCCATATCTTCCTATAAATTATTTCCCTCTGATTTCTTATTACTTCAGTTGACTCTATTTTTAAGTTATTTAAATCTAAGGTTTTAAGTGAATATTAATATGCTGTTATGTAATTCTTAGCAGAGGGATTAATTTTGTGGATTTGTAGTTCAGTTGTGCCGTCTATGTAAGAACATAGGGGTTGTCTTAAAAAAAAAAAAGAAAAAATCAGCCTGCTGAGGTGTCTTTCCTTTTCAAGTTTTGCCTCTGCAATAGCTAGCATCTAAGTTGTTTTCTAATGGGGCGGCTTAAAGGTAATGAAACTTCTGGAGAAGCTCTCTAAGAATGTGAGTTTATTGCTGTTCCATCTCAATAGTTGTCCTGCGTCGCTGCTGCTGCCAGCGTGAGGGGCAGCCTGCTCCCGGGGTCCCGCAGGGCGTTGTGCCCAGCTGCGGGGTGGTCGGGCTGCGTGCAAGGCCAGGACGTTTTCCATGCTACATAGTGTGGGTCTGAGCCGGTCACCATCCATCAGGAGCTGTTTGTAGCTGTGGACAAGGAGGAGTGTGTGGACAGCCCTAAGCCCTTATTCAGGTGAAGGGTATTACTGTTGCACCCTGCTGCTTAGCCCTATATTTCTCTTTCTGTATGTAAATTCCCGGTATTGAAATGCTCAGCTCGAGTCTCCTATCCCGATTTTTGCTGAAGTTTAGAGGAAGGAGTAGAAGGAGGGTTCTAGGTTAAAATGTATATGGAGGAGGGTATTGAATAGAGGAAAGAGACTAAAGGTAGCTGCAGCTAATAATTTGCCTTTAGAAAGGCTTCATTTGGTCTCTGAACATGACCTGGTCTCACAATTGATGGCATTTCTTCTGGTTATTCAAAAATTGATGAGAAAGGTGTGATCAACAGTGCTGTGGACAGGAAGGAGAAGAATCAAAGTCTTGATCAAAAGCCAATTTTAACATTGTAAAGCAAAATGCTATGACTAAAGCAAACTTTGAGGATTAAACTTAGATAATTATGGAATGTAACAATGCAGAACACAGTCATTTCTTTAGCTGCTGCCTTCATTGTTTGAGTCTTTGTCATATAGCAAAGTCCTTTTTTGCACCTAGCAAAGAACTATTCATGGCAGACAGGGAACAAATTGCTGCTTTCACAAGCTTGAAACTTTCAGTCATTATGGGAAGAAAGTTCTTACTAGGCGAACATGCAAAATTGCTAAATGTACTTATGTGTGAGTGAGATACATAGTACTTTTCATTAGATAAATTAGGATTATATTGGAGGTTAATTTTGGCTGAACCTTTGATGTATAATAATTCAAACTGTTGAAAGCAGCTCTTCAGTCCTGGAGTGCTTATCTCTTGGTGTCATTATTTCAAACCTGAATGAGTGTCCATCATAATGATTTCCTAAATCAGCACTGTTATTTGAGAAATGTACTTTTAGAGAGCTAAGCATACCAGTAATTGTTTAAATATAATAACTAACAATATCTTAAATATGCCATAGAAAAACAATACAATTATGACCTACATGAAAAACATTTGACATGAAAATTTCTCTGTCTCTTTTGTTGGAGTAGAGAAAAAGAACAACTGGAAGTCTTTAACATGCTGCAAATTTTTAATCCTTTCAAAACATGCATGAGCAGAACTGTTCCAGAATAAATTTGGTAAATTCATAAGGAAACTTTAGTTGTGGTTCAGGTTTGTCACTTCAAGGTGGAGCTTTTCAGTGGCTCCTAGGTGTTCAGCCTGTGAGTGATTGTGCACTTCATCTTTATTTACAATGGAAAGAGCACCAGAATCAACAACTGTTTTGAATCAAAGGTGTTTGGTGTTTTTTTTTCTCCTGCTAAATGCCCATCAAGGTGCATGTAAGCTCTTTCTGAGCTAAGCTGCTCTAGTTTGCAATGCATTTTAATCTAAGAAAACTTGGATTAGCTAAGAATTCTTAAAATTTGTTTTCTTTGTTCAAAGAAATAAAAAATAAAATTGGCAGCAGTTAGTGTTGGCAATTTTCTCCAGTGTTTGAGTCTGTGTCATTTTTATACCACAGGAGTAGAAATCAAAAGTAACTTTGTCTGAAAAGTGAACATGAGGCAGCTTTGCTATCTGGCCTTATTTTGGACTCTGTACCTTAATGTGAGAGGTGGACTACTTTGAGTGCAAACAATTTTGTAGGGGTGATTAGCTGCATTTTATCTTCCTGGTCAAAAAATCAACTTGGTGACATAATGACAGAATGCAAGCTCCTACCATGTCAAAAATAGACATTGTTTAAAAAAAGTCAACAAACATGTTCATCGTTCCACATTGAAGCAAGCAAACAAGCTCCTAATCATAGAAGGGACTAAATAGTAATAAACATCAGATACTGTATTGCTGACTGTCTGCGTTATTTTCGACTCAGGCATGCTGTAATTATCTTTCACACTCTTTTGCTTTTAAACTCCAGCAGTTTAATTTTTATAATCATTGCCTGCGTCTCAGTTCTTGGCCTGTTCTCTTTTCTTCTAGCCAATACTGTAATTTCACTTAATAGTCCAGTCGTTTACTTTTTTTACTCACATGGCTGTCTCGGGATGTCTAAAGATAATTTGTGCATATTCAGAGTGAATTCCCTGAAAAATCTTTATTGACTACAAAGAAGAGGTTTCTTATGTTTAAATAGCAAACTTCAATCCAGGCTTTGAACTAAAGTTACTGTGAAGTTACCATTGACAACTTGAACTTGTAATTTTCCCGTAGAAGGTTGCTTTGTAATAGAGCTGATACGGGACTAAAACCACCTCTGGTCCTATTTCTTAGTGTGCTGACTTTCCAGTCTTCTTTCCATGACTCTCTTTGTGCTACTAGTTTATTCATTTTTATAGCTATCTTGAGAGCCCACGTAGCCACCTTGATGTTTAGATTTGGCTCAGTTGGGTGTGACCTTGTGCATTAATCTGTGCTTTGCTATTGCATTCTTTTTCTTCGTTTGCAAAGTCTGGGAACCCCTTAGATGCCTTCAGACCTCTTCTTACCTTATTTGCCTCATCATAATTTCTGCATTTCAGGCCTGAGTAGCAATTTTAATCTGCTAAGGGTTTCTGTACCAGACTTTTTGCATAGAGAATAGCCTTTGGGAATACTTCTCCCTTCTACATCTTCCTTTTGAATTTCAGATTCCTCCTCTGCTTTTTTCAAAATATTAGTGAACTAATATTTTGAACTCAGTGGTAACTGAGAGGTAGCAGGGATTACTCGCTTTATTTTGTCACTGTTTTGGATGCTTTTTCTTCATAGTCAAATTGTCAATGGCAAACTTACATTACTATGTGATCCCACTATCTTGGTCGTTTAACATTACTCTGTTTTTTTGGGTTGCCTTCCCTGTTTTCCCCCCCCTCCCCCTGCTCAAGGTCCTGTATGAACCCATAGGGGATGGGACAACATTGCCTTGATGTGTTTTAATAACATGAAGGCTATGAAGCATGATATAGAACTGAGTCTACTTTAGACAATGACTAAAAATGAGACAGACATGCTTTCGTACCTGGTTTGCAATGGCTGCGTGGAAGATGGGAGAATGGAAGATGTTAGTCCCAGCACCACAGCTTATGAGGATGATGTGAGTCATGCAGCCCTATTAAAAAGCAGAAATTTGGTTTCTTAAGCAAGGACTGAAAGTAATAAGCATGGTGGGTTTATCAAATTAGGAAGAGAGAATAAGATGTCAGCTTTACTGTCCTGATCATAGTAACAGTATTACATGTTCATGAATTTAAGTTTTTCCCCTCTTCAAAGGACCAGTGAAATGTACTAGCACATTATATTCAAAGTTCAGTCTTGATTTTGATCCTGATCAAAGGGATACACTTCAAGTATTTTGACATCTAATCCTTTTTCCTCACTTTGATCGTTTCAGACTGAGGTACAAGTAACCACTTCCACTACCTGTGTTAGCCAAGACTGAAAAGCATCTTATCTGCAGATAATGGATGCTGCTGCTTGGAACTTCATCCCCTTGATATTTTAGTGTAAAAGATGTCTCTCTCCTTTTGCCTGCAGTTTTCAGCACTGTTGTACAGAAAAAAAGAGTACTTTAAAAAAAATCTATTAAATAATAATATGAGGGCAATGGATATGAAACCTTCACAGGGTACGTGTGAATTCTGTGCAATATAGTGTGAACGAGTCCCTAGAGAGTAATAGAAGGTTAAAACAAACAGGCACTTTATTGTTGTAATATAAAATTTCTCATGAGATTCTATCATTAGGCAGATCATTACAGACTTTTTTCTTCTTGTATCATAAAATAGAACCAGCGTTTACTGGGGCTGATATCTTACACCATAAACTATAAAAGAGGGATTCGTGGAGGCAGCAGAACCCACATAAAAGTTGTTTTGTGGTGTTGAGTGCTATAGATGGGCTCCAGAAACTAATGAGCAGAGGTCTCACCAAAGTTCCCTCAGATGCTAGTGATGAGCCAAGAGAGTCCGAACTGGTCTGTTGCAGTGATGATTTGATTTTGTCACCAGACTACTTTGAGAAGATAGCTCTTGCAGTTGTGCCACCATGTTGGCCTCAAAGCTGTAACAGTTAAACTGTGACCCAAAATACTTATCTGGTATATCCCTTTGTAAATTTGAAAACAGTAAATGCTGAGCAAAGACATTTCCTGGCTTTATGTTTCCTCCTTTTTAATGTGCTTTTAAAAATTCAAAAGAACTGATTTATACTCAGTTCTGTCAAGAAATGATGGTGTGTAGGGTTAAGTACATGAAAATAGTACCATTTTGCACCCATAAAATATCACCAGTTTCATAAAATTTTGTTTTATTTCTGTCTTGTCTCATATCTTTTCACCTTCCTCAGACAACGTTATTAAGCTGCTTTTAAGAGGATCAGTGAGGACATTGGTTTTGGTTGTTGTTTTTTTTTCCAAGTCTATGTAGGGATGGGTGGAGAAAGACTAGTACCAAACTAAGGGACCCCCCCTATTCAGATCTCAACCACAGCTGTGAGGAACTGGTTTCAGCCACCCATCTTTCCCAGTCTTTCTGGCCTTTGTCCCGTGCATTTTTCCTTTCTCTACCACCAGCTTTTTCCTATCCCCCACCCTCATTCTGTTTCACTTTTCCCTACTCAAGTCCTGCTCTTCTTCCCAAGTTGGACCTCTGTTGGATGGGAGGGAGGTGCTCAGGAGAACTGTTACTTGCTTGCAGTCTTGCTAATGAGTGGCATTTTAGCTGTTATGAGTGACAACAGGGGGAAATGAATCACTGTCACTGCAGATGAATGGTACTTGGCAGAGCTGGAATAGCTGCTTTGTGGCTGGGTCCTTCTCATGGTTTACATCTCAGTTTTGCTTCTGGTCTGGTCCGTGATAGGAGCTGAAAAAGCTTGCAGTGGCTTTGTGGAGCAAATAAGTCTATGCACAATGATGCACGTAATGCTGTCAAGAGTTTTGTGGGACTTACACTGGGTTTTTGTGTTTTATGGACAGCAGGGCTGAAAAAGAAACAAGTGCCAGCAGGTAATTTTGTTTTCCAAATAGTCCAAGTGTGAAATGTGTGAGCTCCATTTATCATTCCAGCTGAGTCTCTGTGGAGACTGACCTGCTCATGTTTGCCCATTTTTTTTTTGTTTGTTTTCCTTGACTAAATATTGCCTGCTGGAACTAACATTTTTGAATCTGAATTTCTAAGCATACACAAATGATAAATTGCTTTATTTGTTCAAGAAACACTTTTGTAGGAATTTTAATTGTAACTAATAAGTGGGGGGGAAAGGGCTGTAATTTGTTGCAGGCGTTGTTTGTAAACAAAAGTTGTATTGATACCATCCACAAAAGCAATAGACCTGAAAAATAACTTTGTAAATTTGGAGGGCTGCAATTACATGATTTATTTTTACATACAGCTATATTAGTAAATCCACCCTTTATGTTTCAGAGGATGTTAGTTTCAGAAAGCTACAAGCTATAAATACTGAGATGGGCTTACTACAACTTTCTACCATCACTTACTAGGTATAGAAAAGACAGTCAGAATGGCTATGAGTGTTTTGCACAGTTTGAGGACTGCTCAGTGCTCTGGGAGGTCAAACCTGTTGCAGGTGGTGTGAGCGCTGCTCTATGTTGATGGAAAGAGGCTTTGCATGTTCTGGAGTGTTGAGGACAGCTGTTGCTGTTTGAATTCATAAAGGGATGCTTTAAAACATCATTATTTAGACAGCTCTCTTGTAGCCATTTAAGTGATACGCGGACCTTCTGATCACATATTGCTGAGCAGTTACTCAGGGAGCTCCTGAGCATAGTGGGATTTCCTCTCCTTCCACCTCTTTGACGTCCTTTCAGCCACCGCCACCAAGTTGCATTTGCAGCTTCCTAAATGGAGGTGGAGGCCAGCACTTTAATACTTTCCTTCCACGTGGTTTCTTCTTTCTTTTGAGAGCCACTTGGAGAGAAAAACAGAACAGACAACCTTTTCTTCAACTCTGATCCTTCTGGTATTTGTTTGCAGCTTTCAGTGGCAATCCAAAGCTGAGTGATCCAGCTTTCAGAAAGACACTTCTCTCTGGAGAAAGAGTGCATACCAAGAATTTTTCTAGAAGTTGTCAAGGGGCAACTAATTCTTCAGTTTGTCTCAAATCAAAATTGAAGTGCTCTGTTTCTCTGTTTAAACCTACATGACCTTCTGCAAGAATACACAGGTTAAACAGTCTGGCAGTTAATAGGTGAAGCTGTTACCTTATGCTGTGGTAGTATTTCAATGTCCTTAAAAGAGCCAAAGGAAAGAGATCCTCTAATTCCTTTGACCTGCAACGTTTTAGTGGCGTTTGCAGAAGCACTGCTCTGATCCTTCATGTGGCATGTCAGTGGCAACTTGTGCATGCAAAGGTGAAAAGGATGAGCTGTGAGTGCCATAAAACTGAAGGGGAGTGCAGAGAGATGCCTGAACAATTCAAAGTGCTTTTATTAAGCCCTTTTTCCATAATGTCTTGTAGGGAAAAGCATCTCTTTCAAGCTTGGCTCAATTTAGAATTTGCTGCTAACTTTCTCGGCACCTTCATGGTACTACTGCTGGCTTGTTAGCAGCTTTGGCTCATGAATAGCCAGTCTGTTCCCGCTGTAATTTCATCTCACCTTTACCGATATATAGCTTTGACTTTGGTGTGAGCTATGAGGAAGGTCTCAATGTTAGCTTTAATTAGTAATTTTTTTGGTCGTTTTCCCTAGTAAAACTTGTTTCAGTTTAACGTGAACTGTAATGTACTCTGAATACCTCCGCGTCTTTGCTTGAGAGATGAAAGTCCTTTTTATGAAATGAGTCTCTACAGCTCATTCTCGAGGTATTTGAGAAAACCCTAAAAGCTTTTGGAAGAGCTGGCTTCTTGCTGTCTAAATGTAGCAACAATGTAGTTTGGTAGGCTGAAGATCTTCCTAAATATTTTTGAGTCTTTCTCAGTTTTACTTAAGTAATAAAGTAAAATAAACTTTATGTTGGCATGTGAAGTATTTGACCACCTTTACTTATCAGCAATACTAGGGAAGAACTTTACAAGAGTCTCTGAAGGAGGTGGGGTATATTCCAAAATACCATACAGATGCTAATTTGTTACTTTGAGGAATGACTTGTAAACATTCTTTCCCATCTATTTCATAGCAATCAGTATTTTTAGTTTAAGAATAATGACTTGAATATTTGGAGCCTTTAAAAAGGGGGAAGGGAGTCTTATCTGGCCCACAAACTGTTCCTAACCTACACCTGTGTACGTTTGGTTCCCTTTCTCACAAAGCGAAACTACTTCATAAAATGCAGAGTTTCAGTGTCAGAGCTTTTCAGTTATCAGCTCACTTAGACTGTCTTATACAAGGTGATGGTTATTCCCTGAGCTCTGTGTGAGGGTTTCTTTTTGCCAGAAGGCATTGCAAGCACAGGCTTTTACATGCTCATGCACCATGAGGACTTGGGCACCAGTGTTTTGCTGGCAGTAGATCTGTACAGAGGATAAGCCTGATTTTGCTGGCTGAAGTCAAAGGGTTAAATGCTCGTGTGTAAATCTTAGATATCAAAAGACATTTTCAAGATAATTTTGGCATGCCTTTCTTCATATGGGTTTCATGCTTAACATCTAATGCAAGAGATTGATTTTGTCTCTTAAGATCCCTCAGTTTGACTTTCATTTTGACAAAAGGATTTATATTTTTGGTTCTTCATTTGCTCTATACAGCTTGTATCCTTTACATTATAACGGTCAATTATAAGTCAATGCTTTTCTGCATCTTTTGGAACAACATGGCATAAAGACAAGTTGTAAAGAGAAATGTCTGGCTCTGAAAGCAGGCTTAAAAAAACCTGAAGGTGTGTATTTCTATAATGCTTAGCCTGTCCTGAACTGTAGGAAGCAGAAATATTTTGGAATTTATTTTATTAGCCTGAATATTTCCATTAATAAAACAAGCATCTAAAACCATAAGCAGTATAATAGTCTACAACAGGCCTGTGTATGAAAGCACTTGCAAGTGTCTCTTAAAACCCAGTAAAATCAGAGGTTATTTCACATTTATCTAATATAGTCAATGTAAGAGATAATGTCATGAACCACTACTTTGTCTGTCAGTACCTCTCTGTGGTGTGGAATGTTCTCTTCTGGAGAGGATGCTTCAGTATTCTACTGCAGCAAAGAATAAAATACAGCTAACTCTGTCTAAAAATCAGCATATATAATGCATGTAATATGCTCATTTTGTAGCTGTAAAGCCTCATATAGTAAAAGCAATTGGGCATGACATGGTAAAACCTGGGCCAAGTCAGAAAGACCTTTTTTAAAGGTATATCTTACTATATATAGTGAAAGGAAATGGTTCTGATTCCCTTCTCTCCACTTTATTGAAGTGCTGATTACTGTTTGAGGAAGTTACAAAACTGAAGGTAGAAGGAGAAAATAAAAACAAGGGACAGAATAAACCCCCAACTTTTCTGCAATATTTCAGCAGTCTTCAGGGCCTCCTGGATGGATGTGTTAAATTCCAGTTTGTTGACTTCAGATGCAGTGGCGCATTACTGTGTTGAAATGATCCCACGAAATAAAATTTCATGAGGAATAAGGGACAATGTTGCTGTCCAGGCTGATATCTTTGCTGCCAATGGAGCACGCAGGTGGAACTGTCCTGTAGGAAAGGGGTTCATCTCCCTTGAAAAATGCTCTGCAATAAATTGGTAATGTCGCTATGATTAGTCTTAGAGGTATTTACAAGAGGCACCAGTTTTCAGTGTGGCATGATGTACTCAGATCTGTACCAAGTAGTTTAGACTCGTTAGTGATAGATGCTGTGACAGATTACAGCTGTTGCAGTCAGGTTTTGCACTTGTCTACTTTGCGTTGTTAAGAAAAGCTTTTCTGCCCTTTCGTTCAGAGCTGGCTATTGCTTTTGGATACAAAACACTTACCTACTTCAACAGAAAAAGTGTTTTTCTTAGTTTACCAGCTATTCTTCCTGTCATTATGACAGATCTTGAGGTATATCAGGCTCAATCCCAAGCATAATTTCATGTTTGCCCTAAAGTCAAGGATGATCTAAAGGAATAACATCAGATTTAAATTTATTAAGGATATTTGTCTCTCCTGAAAACATCGCACTGATCCCTTTTTCTTGCTTTTACATTTTTAATGTCTTATATTTTAATATCGCCATTCTGTAACTTTGAAAAAACAGATTACTTTAAAATGTCATACATTCAAGCAAGTTTCTTAAAAATAATTTTAAGTTTTAAGAGGGGTACTCAAACACTTCTGACTCTCTCTAAGGAAAGAAGTTGGAAAAACTTTCTTATGACTGAACAAAGCAGAAGAATGATTCCAGGGTATTTAAGTGGTTTTCCCTCCTGTTTGAGGCAGACGCATGTGGATTTTTCACTTCTAGGTACGTTAATCTGTCTGCCTGCATACAATATATGTGTTCTTGATTCCACCTGTGGTTTTTAGGCAAGTGATATCTGAATCATAACAGAATAATTTACAGAAATCGGGCTATTGTGAAGAATAAATCACTTTGTTTTAACTGGATGTGGGTTTTGGTTCTTTTTTTTTTTCTTCTGTTAGTGATTGAAGTGACAACACAATATGTCAATTGCATTTATATTTCACACAGTATATGAGGGCCTGAGCTCTATGTTCACTGAAAAATTTGGTGAATAATTCCTTCATCAGTTATGTGTCTTGCAGGGAGGGACTTCAGAAAAGCTTCACTGGCACTAGTAGAACTTAAAGTTACATCTACTTGGCAATGCCAGTGGAAGGATACATGGAAAAAGAAGAGAAGAAAGTATCAGATGAAAATGATAATGATATTGTCTTTGTGTGGTGGGATTAAAACATACTTGCCAGGATATCAGTATTTTCCAGTAGTTTCAGATGTCTTTCACCATTGCCACCAGTGGGACCTGTGCTGCTGGCTCCACAAAGCACAAATTTGTGCTTCCTTCCCCCCCACCTTGTGCATCATGAGACAAAGATGTCCTTCAAAAGAGACATATTTATGATGCTTACTTCAGAAGGGTTAAGGTCCAGCAGGTTTGCTACACTGAGGTTTCACAGGGGCAGAACATACAGTCCACAGCCAAAGTGCCTCATGAGTTATACTGTAACAGGAGTGAGTCTGGCCCTGTACAGTCTTGTCCAAGGGTCGTTCTTCTACAGCTGGATAAACAGACTTTTCTTCAGGCTTGGCCAAATCAAAATAGTTCACTTCTGTTTTGAATGCAACACTTTGATTCTGCTTCCCAAAAATGGCAAAAATTTCTGTACTTTACTATGAAGCTGTCGAGACAGAAGGCATTTTATTGATTTGGTTTGATAGTCTGCACCCTGTTCTTGGTGTAAGAAGGAAGGGCTGCTGAAGGTCAAAGGCAACTGAATTAGCAAAAGAAGTTAAGATGGCATTAAAAACACAGAATGGGAACCTGCTTCCTTTTGGCATAGTGTCAGTCAGTCCAGATTTAACAGGATTCAAGTAAATGCTATTAGAAATCAGCAACCTCTTTTTCTTTTAAAGAAAAGAGATTCCAGAAATATTAACTAAACTCTCGTAGTGCTGAGTTGACTTTTTTTTTTTAAGATATCTGAACAGTGAGATAATATACCGGCATCTTCTGGTGAGCCCCTACGAGCATTTGCACAATCATAATAAGGTAAAATCCTCCAGTCAAGAATAGCTTTGCAAAGCATTAAGATAAACACATATGTATTTGCCTGTTTTTGACTGGAGGATTAGTGATTTGTTTCTTTGTGAAACTCTACACTGAGCTCTTAATTAAGCTTACCAGGCACAAGTGCACTTCAGGTGATCCAGACGACCTTTAAAGGGCCTGCAGCAGATGGTGGAAAGTCTGTGTTCCGCGCAGTATTCTGCTGTTTTGTCTGTTAAATAAGTATCTAATTACTCCCAGTCTTATCTTATTTCAACACAGTGTCACTAAATTACTTACATGGCTGTAAGTAAGGTAATCCGTTGCCAATCCGATAAGCTTTCGGCTTGACTTTTTGGGAAGTAAACTTGCACCTGATGAGAATTTTCTTTTGAGCAGACAAGAGTGTCTTCCAGTACTTTTCCAGAGGCTCTTAACAAGATCATTCACTGTCTTTCCCACATAGCTTTTCTTTCCGCTTTCTAAATAAATTGCCTGTGACAAATTTAGACTTTTTTTAAAAAGTTTCTTTCTTGAGGGCAAAATGGCTTTTATCTGTGGTGTTTTTACAATGTGGTGGGCAAGGGGATGCAAGCACTTCTGAAATAATAGCATCAACTCTTTGTATTTGTGGACACCGAACCATTACTCTGTTATTTTTTTGAGCTGCTGCCCACGTCAGGCAGAACAGCTATTATGTAGAGCAGCACTTAGGCAGGTGGTTGAGTCATCCGAAGTTAATTTCTTCTTCAGTATTGTCTTGAAGAGATCTAAGGTGTGAAAATAGGCAGGTTTTTATTGGAGTCAGTATCTAGAATTTTCCTCACCTATGACTCTCTTTCAGGTTTTTTTTTTTCAGTTTTTCAGACAGTATGTGGAAAGCTTGGAAACACTGAGGAGGCTCTCTTTCCTCCTCTCAGTCTTCCTATAAGTGTCCCCTCTGCATGTTAGCACACCTGCCAGCTTGCAGAGGAGGGACTTTTGCCATTAAAGCAAAAAAAGGTAATGCATTGCTCATACACACTCTCATGCATTGGAAAGAGGGCAGATGTCCTATGATCAAAAAAATCCATAACTTCTGGACTCCAAATGGTGAGCCTTTGCTATCTAGTCCTATCGTCAAAATGTATTCTGGCTGTTACTGTCCTGCATCCCCTTGAAAGTTGCGTGTCCTGCAGAAATCAATGAAGTTGTGCAGGCATGCATTATGCCATTCGCATGGAGCTCAGGCTAGGATGAGGCTCCAAAACCATAGAATTACTCTTGCCTCTTTACTTCAATAGCTATTCTATAGTAACAGTATCGAGGGGGAAAAAATGTTTGGGAGAAGCATATCAATCTCACTACTCAATTGGTGTTTTATGTTTTATATAGTTCATATGCTTCATATTTGGCAGAAACAACCTGGGCTGGATGTTTGATACAGACCAGTTAGAAGGTCTTTAGGCCAGTAAATCTTGATTTTTATTTTTAGCTCTGTTGTCTTCCTCCTTTGTTTTTGAATGAACTTGTTTCATCAGAAACAGTCATTCAATTAAAATTATGTGAAGAGCACTTGATTCAGTCGAAATTCAAGATGATACGTTCTGACAGACATGGCTGGTGTCTGTTTTGGACTTGTGCAGAAAGGAAGCTGGGCTTCTGTCTTGTTGTTTTAATCTCTGAATGCTTACACCTTGGAACCCTACAATGACTTGTTACAACTGCTCAACACTCCGTGGGGTTAAGGTACATGGTCCCCTTTTGGTCTCCCTATATCTGGTGGGGAAGCAGAGTGCTCCATCCTGCAGAGCTGAGGACTGCTGCAGCTGCTGCACCTCTTGGTCTTCTGGGTAACCCCCCTGCTTGTGGACAGCAGAGAAATTTCTTCCATGATTTCCACCCTGAATGACAGGAGATGATGTTTTGTTCGACAGTAAGGTTCAGGTTCAGACTAGTGTTCTTTAAGTTGTGTTTAAGAGGGGTCAGATAAGATAATATAACGCTGCCTTCTGTCCTTAAAAATCTATAGATCTAGCCAGTGAAGGGAAATGTCTTATTCCTGTAATTTTAGTCCTTGTCCTTAATCAAATTCTCAGAACAAAACACAGGAAAAGACAAGCTCACAAGCAGCCTAACAACCTTTTTGACTTTAGTCTCTGAATTCCCATAAATAGTTTACAAACTAAAAGAGAAAAACCTGTTACTAAGGGCAAGATGTTTAATGTTTTCTGGTAAATACGCAATTTAATCTAATAGCGCTGTTCTTAGCTGTTAATATCCATGGATGACCTGTTTGGCATGAGCATCTGAAAGCAGAGCTGTCCTATTAACCTGCCAGGGTATCTGTTAGCCTCATTTTCAGAGCGATTTGGAAGAGCTTGAAGAAGATCATTGTAAACATCATAGCATGATGCCAGGGAAGTATTACCATGAGCATACTTGCTGCTTTTATTGCATGATCAATTGTTAAAAAGGTCGCTTTGTTTATGTTTTTGCATTAGAAATCATACCAAGTTAAATAACAACGTTTTGCCTCCCTGGGATACGCTGTTAGTAATTTCTGTTAAGCTGGATAAAAGCTCCAACTGCAGAATTTGAGGTTTATCTCATTCTGTGGGTTACAAGCCACCTGAAGGATTTCCCCCTCCCCCCCTCCCAAAATAAAATCCTTTCCTGACTTTCGATGGTGTCTCCTATTTTTAAAATATCTGGGCCCTAGTGGTGGTAGTGTAAACACTGGTGGCTGTGGAAATGGTTCAGCGGAGGTGGGCCCTGAAGTCCCTGCTGTTGCCCTGCAAATGTGAGTATAGCTAAGGCTGCAGCGAAATAAAAAGCAGCTGTGCCACCTGGGAGTGGTGAGTGGCCTCTACACAGAAAGATTTGGGGAGATCCTAAGGGCAGCCTGGCTGTGTTACCTGTATCACGCCACATTGTGCTAGGTTTAAAGGCTGTTCCATTTCTTGTCTCAGAATCACAGAACGGTCAGGGTTAGAAGGGACCTCTGGAGATCATCTAGTCCACCCCCTGCTGCCAGAGCAGGGTCACCTACAGCAGGTTGCACAGGATGGCGTCCAGGTGGGTTTTGAATGTCTCTGGAGCCAAAGACTCCACCAGCTCTCTGGGCAGCCTGTTCCAGTGCTCTGCCACCCTCAAAGTAAAGAAGTCCCTCCTCATGTTTACATGGAACTTCCTATGCTCAAGTTTGTGCCCACTACCTCTTGTTCTATCACTGGGCACCACTGAAAAAAGACTGTTTCCATCCCCCTGGCACCCTTCCTTTAAGTATTCATAAGTACTGATAAGGTCCCCCCTCAGTCTTCTTTTCTCTAGCCTGAGAAGACCCAAGTCCCTCAGTCTTTCGTCCCTCCTCTAGAAGAGTCCTATTCTCACTGCTTTTACCTGTCATTAGATGGGAATAATCATAGCGAATCAAACTTCTTGTCACTAAGTACAGTATTTTGTCACCATGAGGATGCTTCCAGCACATAAAAATTTTTGAGGAAGGTGTAAGAAACCATGCAGTATGCGCAGGCTGTGTCCTTCAGGCATTACATTTTTGGGGGTTACCAACCCTGTGCCTGCTGCTGTGGCTGTGGAGCTGCGGGTCCCGTGGGCGCAGCGGGATGCCTGTGTATGCCCCAGCACTGTGCCTTTGCTCATTCCCCCGGTCTTTGCTTGGTGAGCTGAGCAGGATGAAAGTTCACAGCCCGCTCTCCGTGCACCACTCGTTATTTTGTATGTTTTCAAGACAGCTCTCTTAAAGCTCCTATCTAAGGTAATCAATCTCATCTCTGAAGTAATCAATCAGTAACTGTTTTGAGTCTTTCTACTATGGCTCTCAATTTCCTTAATCACACTAGCTCATAAAATTGCCCTTGGACAGTACTTTACCTATCAGGTTCAGCATTTATAGTATATGGTTTTCCTCCTCCCCTCTCCTACCTTACTGAAGTTGACCTGTTTTAATACCCGTGAAAAAATCATACCCGTGTAAACCTATTATTCAAAAAGACTTCATGTTTTTGTATATATATAGAGTTTTCATAGCTTGAACTAAAGCAAATGTATAATTTAATTTTCTATTTAGAATTACCACTACGGGGTGTTAAATTGTTGCTGCTATAATGAAGCTGCACCAAATGTAGCAATGAATTTAACAGCCATATATGCACCATAGTAGCACATAACAAGTCAATTTAGGGTTTGGTCTCAGGAAACACTGTGTGGGTTTTGTTGTGTTTTGTTTTTTTTTTTTTAAAGCATTCACAATTCACAGCTGCAGAATTTCCTGTCTTTACATATGATTCCAGGAATTAGCTAAAGGTTTATGCATGAGTTTAAGGACTTATTAGCAACTGCAAGAACTTGCTCTTTTATTTCTAAGCTAAAACTTCAGAGCAAAGTAGTAGGAGTAAGCTTTTTTGTTCTGAAATACTTTCAAACTGTGCAAGCAGCATGATTTAAAAATATCGCTTACTCAGATGAGAATCTCGGGTAACATATGCTAGAATGATCACAATGTACTTTTGTCAATGGACTTTTCTTGTATTTATTTTTTAATTTTCTCTAGCTATCTCACGCTTTGAAGAAAAGTTAAAATACCTGGACACTTAATTCAATTGTTTATGGCTTCTCTGAAAATGACTGAATACTAAAATGAGAAGGGAAGTATACATAGATTGAAATTATCAGAGGTTCTTTATGATCCTAAAGAAAAACCCATCACAAGCTGAAAGCAGTGGGGAAAACCTAGTTGGTAGAGGCAACAATTAGACTTCCAGATGATTTTTTTTTTAATGTCATGTATTCACAATTTCTGTACTAGAGAAGCTTGATTTTCTTTATTTTAATGTCTGAGCTTTAATTCAGTGCTCACATAGTAACTACATGTTTCATAAATGAACTGAAATATACTTGCAGGCATATCCTAACCATAGCCTTAGTCAAAAATACCAGTATCCGTTTCACAGGCTAGGAAATGAGATGCATATTAAATAGTATGTTCCCAGAATGACACAGGGAATTTATAATTTGGGAATAAATCTCAATATTCATGTTTTCTAGTACAAAGAAAACAAAAGGTAAGTGGCCAATACCAGAATTGTTTATAGAAGAATCTTTGTGCTTTGAAGTATGAAAAGATCCTCAACGATGCAATTTATGCAGTGCATACATGTACCACTACATTTTTTGCACTATGCTTTTCACCCCTGTTGTGAGGAAAGGAATAGCTGTAACATGTTCAAGAGAGAATTTCCAGGTGCAAATCCCATTTGGCTGTCACTCCTGTTTCTGCCATTCACAACAATGACAGTTATTATGCCATCAATTACTTTAAGAGGAGAATCTGTTATATACTCTTTTCCTGGTAATGACTTCATAACAAAAGCGAAAATCTCAGTCAGTAGACTGAGGGAACTGAACAATTAAAAAAAAAAAAGTTTTTATGGCTTTCGCAAATTGTATTGTTTTTGTAGGGACAGAGAATGCTAAGTGATTCTTGCTGACAATGATATGCCGCTGTAGCCAACAATGTGGACACTTACCTGCATACCATCAAAGTCAACATTGTAAAATTTTCCTATACGTTAAACACCTAAGCACGTAGTTGGTTGCAACAACCATACAGGTTTTGGCCACCTCTGAAAAATAATGTGTTCTGTGTACAACAACAGAGTCAAGGTCTAAATTCCCTTCTGACATCTAAAACTAGTTAATTGCTCTGGCTTATACCAGAAGTATTTGGCTTGATCCTTCACCTGATAAACCTAAGACTGACTTACACAACTTAGAGCAGCAGTTGTCTCCAACAGGGTCTTGGCAAAAGTTATGAAAAGGCTGGGGTAGCCCCAGTGTGTCCAGGGTACCTTCTCAACCATGCCATGATCCTTAGGGTGACTGAAGCCCTCAGAAGGCCCACTGGGGAGAAGAGGCTGAGAATTCCTGCAGACTTTCATGTTTTCTTGGTTTTTTTTCAGTGCAAGCAGTCGCACCTCTCTCACCTTTTGCCATCTTGGCCAGGTCCTGGGGCTGCCTGTGTGTTTCTGCAGCACTGTCAGGAATGTCCAAGAGTAAAATTCTGTCCTCTTCAGGTTTCCTCTTAAAATGAGCATAGGAGGTGGATGATCAGTGTTAGAACGTGAGTGAGGGTTAATTTGAAAGATGCTTCTTTCCTGGTGTTAAGCTTTACATT
Source organism: Anarhynchus alexandrinus (assembly GCA_008711295.1). Taxonomy (NCBI): domain Eukaryota; kingdom Metazoa; phylum Chordata; class Aves; order Charadriiformes; family Charadriidae; genus Anarhynchus; species Anarhynchus alexandrinus. The sequence goes on along the minus strand of VUYV01000085.1, from coordinate 264,139 downwards.
CAGTCTTTTAAACCGATGTCCATCCTCATCTTAACTAACATGGCTTTATCCACGGAGCTAAAACTTAAAAATGTTTCCTATCAAGGGTTTCACTTAACAGGCTCCTTTTCAGAGAAGAGGAAGTAGTTCATTGTCTGTCCATTACTCTGCTTGCCGAGGAGATGATTAATGTGCTTTTTATGGTCAGTCATGATAGAGGAAATAGCTGTTTGCTATGTCTTGATAACTCAGATCAGGTTTCTTCCCTACTTGATCTTGAAATGCTTGTTTCTGGAAGGCAGGGAGGACGATAAATTATAAAATTATGTAAATATTCATTGATAGTTGTACAGTAATACCAGATTTGTGATGGAGTTGTAATGATATTTTTTATTTTATTTTGAAATTTAAGATAATCTCCACCTATTTTCAAAATACACAAAAAGAGATGCTTCCTGTACCTTGCAGTCCTCAATTTAAAAAAAAAAAATAAATAAATAAAAACAATGTATAGGTTAAACAGTAACATGCCACTTAATTTGGAAACTGACAGAAAACCTGGAAAGGAGGCGAAAAGCATCCTGTTAGACACAAAATCACATTGCTATATGAAAAATATGGAGGTTTGGCTATGGGTTTATTTATTACTATACAGGTTTATTAAACTCCCGTCTAGTAAAAAATCCCTTAAATTCTAGTTTGCTAGCTGTGGGATTGATATCTGTAACTTGACATTATCAGGAGGAAGTGGGAAAGGCTCATCATTCCCTCTGTCATTGTCATGTGAATGGGAAGAGATGAAACTTCAAGAGTTGATAGATTATAACAAGAGAGAGGATGCTTGAGCTCTGAGCAATGATTTGGGGTGCACAGACTAAGCTGGGGTCTCTTTCACAGGCTGACCAGATTCATGTGCTGGGGTTTGTTGCAGGGAGCATGGAAAAGCCCTGAAGATGGCTGCATTTTAATGAAGTCCTGCTGAAAAAGCCATTCTAATTATAAAATTGTTTCGTGGAATTTGCAAGTGTCGTATAAATGATCACCCTCACCCAAAGGCTGTTCGCATCAATATGCACATGAGCAAAGGTGTTCTTTTGTTATCTTATATTTTTACACAGCAATTGTACAAATCTTAATCATAAAGACAGTATTTTGCCAAGCAGCTGTAGTCTGCTCTCAGGCACCACTCAACTCCTCTAAGTTGCTGTATATCTTTATAACAGTCACTAAATAAAACAGCTGAGATGAAAATGTGGCGTGATAAATCTGCACCCGAGCTGCAGGTGAGGGAAGAAGCAGGATGTACTTGAAAGCGAGAAGAACAGTACATCAGAAAATACTTTGTTCATACACTTTGACAATTATTTTAACTATTTCTGAGAATGGCTGTAAGTGCTCAGTGTTTTTCACCTTTCCCTTTAATAACACCCAAAATACGGGATTCGAACGTACTTTTTCTAGTGAATTAAATAGAATGGGCATAGAAAATAATGTAGCATATGATGCCCCAATTTCTCTGATATACATCTAAAATATACATGTTCATGAAAAACATGCATGCACGCTATTCGGAGGTTAAAATGTTCCACTTCATAAACAATTAATATCTTTCCATTTACGTGTCAGATTTGTCAGAGCAGTGTGTGACAAGGAAACTGTGACTATGATAATAGTTTGGGGAGAAATAAGTTGATAATCACTTTGAAAGGACAGTAGGGATGCAGACTTTAACTGCTGGAAAACTCCGGTATTCTCCCAAGCGTTTCAGTACTGTATGACACAATTAACAAATTTAAGTACATTTTTGCTTAATATGCTACTTAGGATCTGGAGGCCATATTTATTTTCAAAAGAATTTTAAGCACTTTGGGGAATTTCTTTGGGACCCGCCATTCATTTCTCCAAAGCGCTGAAGAATTGTTTTCTCTGAAAAAGCAGTTTTCTCTGAAAAGTCAGTCAAGACGTTAGGAGGGGTCTATCACAGTCAGTTTAATTGTTATACCAAAGAAATTTTAAGGAGCTGTGGCCTCCATGCAATGCTGCAGCTGTGAAACGCAGCTCAGAATAAGGCATTAAGCGGTAAGAAGGGTGTGGAGGGTACCAATGTCACCTCGTCAGGAGCAGAGGCAGCATTTGCGCTTGGGCGATAACAGTAAGCACTGCCCATGGCCATCAGCAACAGCTCCTCCCCTTCACTCTCCCAACAGAGATGGGGCTGCTCGCAGTGACTCTGCAGGCAGTTTTTGGAGTGTCTCTTTGATGCTCTGAAAGTTCTTTTTTGCAGCCATGGAAACCTTCCAAATTCCTCAATTAGTAACTCTGACTTTTTTTTCCATCTCACTGGTCCTAGCAGCTCTTTGTAACCCAAATCTCTCTGCTGCTACAAGTACTGCTACATTCCACTATATACAGGAGTCTATTAGAAGATTGTTGTTGTTATGATAGACCTTATAGGGAGATGTTTTCCTTCATCATTTATCTCCTGTTCTCGCCTGGACTTATGTCCTGCTTTTTTTTTTATTTTTGTGTGTGTGTTGGTCACGACATTACAGCTTGGGCAGCGTCCATTGTAGACGCAGGAGTTATTTTCTGTATCACACCCTCTGAAAAGCTCTAGAATGTGAAAAATTATGGCTTCAGATGCAGACAGGAACAAAGGAGACATTGAATGCAAAAAAAGGACTTTCTCGCTCCATCTCACCAAAAGACCCATGCCTTGTGACAGTGGTATTGGGGCAGCAGATGGCAAAGTGCGAACAGCACGGGAAGTCATCAGGAATCCCTGGAAAGTGTATTTCAGGAAGCTGCGTGGCAAATCAGGGGACATTACTGACGGTACAGAGTGCAAGGCAATCATCTGCGTAGCCATAAAACAACCTTCACCTTTTCTGGCGGAGACTGACACCGCAGTAAACAAGCTCAAACTGGGAAAGGCACATGGTAAATGTTACAGATGAAGTCATAAAAGTCTGGCAGCCATGCAGTTCATGTCCTTCATAAAATCTGTGAAGAAGCAAATGGGAAGCCAGGGACTGGCCAAAGTACCAGTGCAAATCAATCTACCTTTCACCATCTCAGGGAAAAAAAAAAAGCAGACCTGAAAGACCTGCTGAGCAGACCTCTTTGCAAACAAAGATAATGTGCTGCCACATGTTACTGGAACTTGCAAAACAAGATGGGGTCAGAGAAGATTGCATGAGTTGGGGACTGGTAGAGGGGGAGAAAAAGAATTTATTTTTATTTTTTGTTTAACTTGATGTATCAGCAAGCCTGGGAAAATTCAGTCATCTGCTCTCTGTGAACCTTTAGTGATCTGCAAGCCAGTTTGGGACTGTTATGCACACACTGAAGCAGCTTGCTGTGGTTTGTACCACTGCCTGGATCTGTTTAATTTTATTAAAACTTTCAGAGGAAACACTAGTAGATATTTCACACTACATAAGAGGAAATATTTCCTTGGTTTGGAACTCTTAAGGAAAATCCTTAAACAGAGTAAGAAATCACTTCTCTTGTCATGACACAAATACGTGTTTCAGCAGTTAGTTCTTCTTTGTAGGTTCTCTGATTGAGACCCTGTGGGCTGCAGGGGAGAGAGAGGAATGCTTCCTTGAAAATAAGTGGATGCACTCAGGGAGGAGAAGATTTTGGCGTGGGAAGGCAGCGTGGGGTGAGGGTTCACATGTGGGGTGTCTGCATCATCACAGGGACCAGAAGCAGCTGGTGAGCAGGAACCAGCGTGCAGTCTGGCCTCTGGGCTGTGAGAAGCTCCACACAGCCTGGACTGAGACAGCCAAGCTGAAAGAAAGGGTCAGCCTTGAGAGGACACAGTGGCAGAGGAGGGTTGTTTAGAAACCTTTTTTTTTTATTTTATTTTGATTTGTATTACCTGGCCACTTGGAGTTTTATTTCAAGTAATCTAATAAAAGCTGGATTTTCTGATGGGGGAAAAAATCTTTCATTTCGGTGCTTGCTATAAACAAGAAGGGTTAGCAGGTCATCCACAGCACCCTTGAAATGTCAGGCCCATTTCACTGCATATGCAAGAAGGTGCTCTGCTGGGGTAAGCTCGGACGCACGTGTTGTGTGTCCCATGCCAAGATGCATTTACTGTGCAGCGGCCTTTCCTTTCTTACTTTGCAGTGGTACCTCAGGCTCCCCGGGCAGATAATGGAGACGATCTGTCTATGATTTTTGAGCAAACTTCACAACGACCACCTAGGAATACATATTAGATGGTTTTGGAGCTGAGTTAACATGTCTTTTCTGCTGGGGGTTGGACTTTGTTTCCCTCAGGTTCTTCCTCTGGCTTCTAGCTTTTTATTTTCGCTCCCTTTCCCTGTCCCCAGGCTTAGCAATAGTGCAATGAATTTAAGTGAATTAAATGGTCTCCACAGGTGGCAGGGTCAGTACGGTGTGATACAGGGCCCGGCAGAAAGGAAAGAAGAGAGGAGAGCACCCATTTTCCAGCAGTAACAAGTTATTAGAGGAAACCGCACCTTGATTAGCTGTGGTTTCGTTTTGGCTTTGATTTTTCTCTGAAACTCCAGAGGAGAAAGTAGTTAAGCCTGCCACGTGACAGGGGGGGGGAAAAAAAATTGGACTTTGCGGTTTTCTACGACTTTCTGGGCCATGATCTACTCTGTAGGATTAGTAACCACACACTTCTGTAATCCCTGGGTTGCTGATGATACAAACCTTTAGTGCTTCTCTTAGACCGGGAATAGGGTGAATCTCATCTTCCAAAGTAGCAGTTCTTGCACAGGGAAATGAAACTTCATCTCTCTGGATGAACTGAGCCTGCTCCTTAAGTGATCCTGTGGGGGAAGAGCTGCTGAGCAATTTGTTGGGAGGGAAGACAAAACCTCACAATTAACTTTGAGAGGATTGCATTTTTTGGCTCTTGGCCACAGATGTTTAATAGTAGGTCGAGTCTGATAGAGCTGCTTTTCTGCCCAGAGCTGAACTTGTAAGTCAAATCCACTTCTCTTTGACAACTTAATTTTGACTTCAGGCTTGGGGACAAATCACAAAGGAACACCAGTAATTGTCCAACAGCTGTCATGGGAGGAAAAAGGAAAAAAAAAAAAAAAAAGATTATTTTGTGAGTTATGGCATCCTACTTCAGGAAGCATAAAACTTGCAAATGGGGCCCTGGAGCAGAATTGCTCATATTTCTGAGTTTTCTTTCATAAAAGAAAAGCCAACTAGTTGTCGAACTAGACAGTTATTCCGCAGATGTTTGGTTGGCTGCAGCTATAACATAGTTCTGGAAGTAAGGGAACACATCTTATGTGCTGTGTACATAATTCAAATGACGTGTTTAACTTGTCAAGAAAAAGGATTTTGAGCATAAGGCAAAATCAGTAAAACGGGTGTTCTGGGGCATTTTTGGTAACAAGACCAAGCTTCCATAAAAAAAAAAAAGAGAAAAATAAAAAAGGGCTTCTGCATCTCTGGATTTGGAGATGAGAGAGAAAGATGAAACTGAGCTTGCAGAGTTGCTTGTTCTCAGGCTGAAGTGTACAGACATGATCGTGCTTTCAAAACAAGAAGGGAAAGCAAAGTTGTGCTGCCAGTGGGGAGACATAAGCTGCTTCTGTGAGTTAAAAGAGCATTTGCTGCGGTAAGTGGCAGGGAACTGCAAAAAGAAGAGAACAAGTAGAAGTTGAGCTAGAAATACAAACTGTTAGAAATGGAAGGCTGAAAGATCGAGTTGCATCAGAGCTTACCAAATGTCTCAGATTTAAATTGTACAGGAAAAAAGAAAGGAAAGATGCAAATCCTTCCTTCTCCTCTTGGTCACCTCTTCACTCTTCAAGGACATCTTGGTCTTCATTCAGAACTTTTTGGTCTCCTGACTAATAATCCGTTCAGGCTGAATTACTGTGCCTGAGAAGAGCTCTGCCTCTAGTCCTTTAGCTGTTAAATAAGCTGAAAGTTGGGTAACCTGGTTTCTTGTCAGTACTTGAGCATGGTACAGAAAACACCACTCTACTTGGACAGATTCTAGCAGACCAGCACTACCTAAGGAAGAGGAGCAAAAGGAGAAATGGAGTTTGTGAATGAATAATTGCCATGATACTAGAAATGGTTGACATAGTCAAAGATGGATCTGAAATTATTTTTCTCTCATCCTCATGCAGGAAAACTCATTTTTGCCTACATATAGCAGAGCAGCTTTGAAGCAGCTTTTCATATGCTATATAAATATGTATGAAAAAATGTTTATGACAAGATTAATCCCTTTTTGCATCTTAGTCTTGCAGGAGGCCTCAAAATGGATTTCAAATGCCAATCAAAATATTTATACCTCTACTTGAACTTTTTATAACCTCCCTTCACTAAAGAGGGAGGGAAGATAGCATTTGGAACAAAATACTGGCTCCAATTGCATTGCTAAATATGAACCCTTCCTGCCTCTGCCTCGTACAGCAGTGTGTATACTATGGATAAGAGTTAGCAAAGTTCTCTGTGGGTTTTTAATTTCTTCCACTTTCTCTGGTCTTTGCGGTAGGTAATACTGACACAGATCTCTTATCCAATCAGTCCTTTTTCCCAAATTAGGGCAGCATTATATCTCTTCTCCCTGGCTGTGCTTACATTCTTGTTTTCCAAGTTTGTTTGAACTAATTCCCAGAGAGCCTTCAAATGTGCTAACTGCATAGAATACATTACTTTGCCATCTGTTTCGGGAAAGACACTTTTCCCATTACATTCCTATCCTGTAATTATTTAAACTTTACAGTGAACTCTCCAGACCACAGGTATTTATAGCCCTGTAAGCATGCTTCCGTATGTTTCCAGCAAGAATACACGAGGAGAAATTTTTCTTCAACTTTTGCAATGTTTTTTTGTTAGTGTTCTGATATAGATGTTCACATGATAATTCAAGTTTAATATTAACTTAATCTTCATAAGCAAACATCACTACCCTACATGTTGAGGGTCCAAGTAAGAAATTTGATTTGAGATCCAGCTCTCATCATAGAAAAAATTGATTTGGGGTTCAGTCCTTGCAAAAAAATTGAGTTAGTACAAGTCAGCACATTCCCACTAGCACCTTCACAGGGAAAGTTGTTCCTATGATATCTAAACTCATGCTAGACTACCCAAGACATGATAAGAAAAACTTGTTGTTTTCAGACAGCTAAATATTAAATGAAAACGTATCGCTCTGGGCACTTTTACAAATTCTAGTTCACTGGTTCTCAGCAGCAGGTTGATTCACTGTTAATGTTTCACCTATTGTTGTGACTATTTCCAACAATTATTTACAGCATACCAAAAAGAGGTTGTCAAAAAAACCCAAACAAACCACCACTTCCTCAATAAAATTAGCTCACCTTACAAAGTTACAGAATCAAAACATACTCAAAGTTTGGATGGTTGGTAACTTTTTTTTCTGCGTCACTGGAGTTCAGAGGGAGCTCAATATTGATTTAACTTTCTACCTGCATAAGAGCTGTAAATGAAGATTAGATACCTTCAGGCATACTATTTGGAACTAATTATATGCTATACTAGTAGGCTAGTATACAATAAAGGAATGCTAAAGCTATAAATATTAGTACCAATTAAATCAAGTTTATTTCTTAGGAGTGCATGCCAATTAATGATTTCTTCTGATTTGTTCACTGTTGGAATTAACGCAACCAGGATGTGCTTTGTCTGTAATGCTCCAGTTAGGTCACAAATGTCCTGTGTTGCTGCATGAATTGACTGATTATGATAGGCCAACCACTAAGTTCCTCCTAATCCACACAGGTTTACCAAAAGTAACAGAGCACTATTGATTTAGGCCAACAATGTCATGTGTCTTTTCCCTGACTGAACTACGATGCCTTGATGTGGATCAAGAATGTGAATCCTGGTTCTGATTCACTGTACTCTCAGTTTTTTCAGTGAAGAGCCAAAAAAACCTCTTTGGCCTCTTTCCTGCCTTGATGCCATCTGAAAATCTATCACACTTTTTTTTTTTAGCATTGTATCCATCTGTTGTACTCAACTACCTTTAGATAGTACTCACTTTCAAAATCATGGTTTAATCAATTTTATTTTAAAGGAGGAACCTCAAATGCTCTTAAGAGAACCTCACAAATTGACTTTTAGATGTTTTGTTTGTATGAATGCTCTCAGCAATAAGGCCTTCATGTCTGATACTGAACACAGGCTTTTTGGTTTTTTTCATTCCTCACTGTAATGGTTTAGATTATTACAGATCATGACTAATTTGCTTTTATCTGAACCAGGAGGAAGATATTGGCACATGCGTGCAGCTGTGCCATAGGACCTAAAAGTAAAGCAGCACAAGCTAACGTGTCTTTGCCTGTACTTCAGTAGCAAGGTGGCTGCAGGAAAGGAATATGGTGATTCACCTGGGTTAAGGATGGAGACCCTGGAATAGCTGAATGATAGGGTGGCCGGCAGCAAGATTATGGTTACGTGCGGTTGGGATCTCACCCAGGTTCTGCTAAACGCATCTTTCCTTTGACAGATGAGCTGTAGTCTGGGCTTTTGTAAATCTGAATGCTTTGCACCAAATTTCTAATTAGGAATATCAACTCCAAAAATTCTGTTCTGTGTTTTACCCTTTAATTTATTTTTAACTTTCACTGATTGCCACAAAGCAAGAAAAAATGGCAGTTGTGAATCAAGAGGTGGGTAAAAAGGCCTTAGTTTTATATTAGCCACTCAGCAGATTTACATACAAGTAACATTTCAGTTTTTCTTTTGTGTTTTCCTGGAGGAAAAAAAAAAGGCTTGGAAGTAGATTCTAGAATTTAAAAAAAGAAATGTAGGGAGAAAACTTACTGGTGAGTGTTGAGCTAAAGATAAAGGTACCAACAGGAACCAGCAGTGTTGCGGGAGAAAGGTGACAGCTTGAGCGCTTGCGGTCAGGCAAGGGAAAGAGGGTGCTTTAGTGCAATACTCTGTATTAGTCTCTGCTGCAGCCTGTGGACTTCTGGACTGAATCAGGCTTCAGGTTGTGCAATTATCTACCTGTGTGTGTGCAGAACATTTTCTAACAAAATGCATGGTCCTCCAGTCTAAAAATAAAATAAAAAAAAAAATCACTGAACCTATTGAAATTTAAGCACGTACACAGTTTGTATTGAAGACTGACTGAATTTGTCCTGAAACACATTTGGAATTGCATCCTGCGTGATCAGTGGCAGGAATGATTATTATTTTCTGTAACATCAGACCTTGTTTTTCCATCGATTACATGAGTGATACAGGTTTGTGCTAAATCAGAGAAGCAAGGCCAGAGGTTTATTTTCTCTCTTATCTGTTGTTCCTCTTCCTTTCTAGTAACTGTGTTTACGTAGGACTTTTTCTGTTTTTTTGTGGGTGTTGATACGAGTTGTAAATTTGATACTGAAAGTAATTCAAGTATGAAATATCTAAAACCTGACTGTGGATAATAAGGCATGCCAGAACCAGGACAGCTTCTCCAGAAATTTCTGAAAATATAAACAGTACTGCAAAACTAACTTGGTCAAAATCCTTCACTAGGTTGCAACCACTCCTGTGTACAATAACAGTTTGTTAGTTAAGAAATTGTTTGTTTTCAACTGTTTTGGAACCACGATATTTCCTGTGAGGTGTTTACAGCACACCTGGTGGCATGAATCCAGTAATAGATTTATAGGCACAGTCTGGCCTTGTTACTTTGAAGTAATAGTGGTTAATAAACGTGAAGTAATAGAAGTAATTTGCCTAGTAAAATAAAATAGGAATGTGTTAATCCATATATCCTAATGCTTAATTTAAATTAAAAGACGTACTCTACAGTGTTGATTAAAGGTTTTAACAAATAAAAAATTATTTTTAAAAAAGGATTTTCCTGTTGTACATTTAGATGGAAGCAAAGTGGCATTTCCTCAGAGAACCCTATCCCATTTGTTCTGTTCTTTCCCCTTCCCTTGATCTAAAATACCTTGATTTAGGTTCAACATGGGTACAAAATTAGTCAATACCTATTGACCAGAGGTACTGAGACTGAAACATTGCAACTCTTCCTATGTACAATCATGGAAAGGGACCACTGGAAATTATCTGGTCCAGCTTTCCTTTAAAAACAGAGCCATAGAGGAGGTTGTTCAGGATCCTGTCAAGCCAAGTCTAGAATATTTCTAGCAAGGGAGATTTCACTGCTATATGTCCTGATTCCACCCCTCTATGATCTCAAAATGGTTTTTTTTCTGCTAATCTAGAGAGATTGGTAGCACAGAGAACTTGATCTACCGACCAACTTTTCACAAATAGCCTTGATAACGAAAGCTTCCTAAGTGAAAGTAGTACAAAATCTCTGTACAAGGTATATCACTGGTAAAGACCACGCCCTTTGTTTTTTATAACTTTTTCTTTTAAAAAATGAAGGGAAACAAAGTGCTTTTACTGACAAGATATTTTTTTTCTTCTGTTGGATTGGCTCAGATCACAAAAAGGACCCTTCTGCATAACGCTGCCTGTTTCTAGAGGGGAGCATTCAACATGACATCTGGCTAATGTGTTTCTCAGTTTGCCTGGCACTCAATAAACAGGCAGGGTTATCAAGTACTCATTTTGTTTTCTTTTTCTGAGAGTGTCCCCTGGGCTTGTAAATGTAAATTTAATCTGGTACTGACATGCAATTAAAAATGAAAGGGAAGAAATTAAAGAATTTGTAAAATGAGAGACAGCGGAAGATATTTGTAAGCCCATTTTACTTTCACCAAGGGTTAAGCGTGGGAGATGTGGTTTAGACTGCTTTCCTCTCATTATTGGGTTCCTCATCTTATCAAAATGAATTTCACTGATATTTTACCAGTTGTACAAAAAACCCAATCCTTTACATGTATTTCCAGTTTATTGATCAAGTAACTCAATCTGATCTCTTGAAAATATAGAAGACAATGGGTTGAGGAGGTATATAAACAGTATGAATAAGACTAATCTACTGTCCTCTTGAATGCACAAAACATTCTGAATTTGAATCATTACATCTTACAGTGTGTATTCCTATGGCACCCCCTAGCCCTCGTATTTCCTGATCAGAAAGGAAACAAATCTGTTTTCATTAATTTCAGTGCAGAACAATGCTATTTTCTGAGTTGTAATAGCAGTGTATGATTAGCAGTTGGCATTAAAAATAAAAAGAACTTGTAGAACTTTTATTGCACAATTTGTGTTTTAATAGGATTTTTAATATGAAAGGAAATTACCCAAATATTGTAGTAAATGTAATAGAGTAGTGCCTTTTTTAATTTTATTTATTTATTTATTTATTTCCAAAGCTGATTAAGATAGAGCTGGATCACTGTGGTGTATCTGGAGGCCCCTTAGGGAAGTGTTTGCATCAGGAGCGTGAATTTTGCAATTTCTCACAGCAGAGCGCCTTTGGAGCAACCAAACTAGATTCTTTCTGAATGACACGAAGCTGGGGGATGTGCTCTGGGAGCCCACCCGGTGCACCTCAACTGCTCGGGCTGCGATGTAATTCTTCCTTCTCTCCCATGCGTGCCAAAAATATGTGCGATGTGTATGTTGGGTTCTCCTGTGATGGTTCCTGGTGCACCACCCTGCTCGCCATCATAGCTATAACTAATCTGGGTTTAACTTTAGACCAGAGGTTTGGGGCTGAGCAAGATCTGATCAAGCCAGAGCCCTTTGCTGGGGGCAGTATCCCTTTGGTCTCACTGGTTATTATCACATTCCCCAAAGGCTGTAGGAACAAAAACGTACTGTACTCTTCAGTGCAGGAGGAGCAGTGACTTCAAACAGGTTGTTTCGGTAAGCTGCTTCCCCTATGCTTATCCACATCATCAAACAGACTATTCTAAACCAGCTGTTTCTTGGCATTATGTTTTGTTAGCACAGATTTTTCTCCTTCTATCTGTTCTTATGCTGCAGCTTGCACAACTTGTTTTATAAGTGCTTTTGTACCAATCGCAGAAGTGCAAGCCCATTGCCTTGTTTGTGGCTTTTCCCCTCAATGCTTATGATTTAATCCATGCATTCCCTAGAGTGGCTACGTGGGGTTTTCCTTGCTTGGTTTTAATTCATTAGTTTTCAAGGCAGGATACCCAGCACCAGGAGAAGAGGTTTCCAGATCGAGCTGTGATATCCTGGAAGAAAATAACCTGGCTTCATACCCATACTTGAGTAGTTGCAGCAGGCTTAGAAAAAGCCATAAACCTGTTGCATTATTTGCTAATTTTTTCTTTCACATATGATCTGGATTAATTTATGCTAGAAATGTCATTTTGCAGATCATTTGAGCAAGCTAAACAGCCCTGCAGGTATGGAATATGAATTAATGAATGTATTTCTATTAGCATATTACATTGTTACAATACTATCTTTGCACCTTCCACGTAAAGTCAATCATGGTACCAAAATCTGCACTGGACTTCCTACAAATCGCTGCAAGGGGACAACCAAGAGGATCACCTAATCCATCTCCTTTCTCTGGGTGGTAGTGAGGGTTAAATGTGCCTAGGCATTTCTGATAGAAATAGGCTTTGGAGAAGTCTGAAGTGAATTCCACAAGTCTCTGCAAGTAACTGAGTGGTGTTTTAATTCCCTCAATTTTGGCACAATTCCTGATGTTTTGTGGGAACCTTTTTGTCCAAATTGAGCTAATTAGTACATTTTTCCAGTGAAAATGGAAAACTATTGATTGCTGTCCTCTTAGCAGCCTTTTTTTGTCTTAGAAGGCCATATATAACATTTAGTTTCTCCTCTCTTTGACAGAAAACTGCTTTCCTTCAGCTGTTCTTGAAATGGTGTTTCCCAACTTTTTATCCCTCTTTTTACCTTCTCTGAACTCACCAAGAAGTCTTTTTAGAAACTCTGCCAAAAACGGGGCACAGCCATCTGTGACTTTTAGCAGGCACTGTTTCCCCACAGGTAGTCACTGAATTTATGATCAGTAACAATGATTTGTCCCTCTTGGTCAGTGTTGTTATTCTGTGTATAGACCTTTTGTTTTCTAAGCACTGTACTCTTAGCATGTCTTCAATTAACTTATCTCTTTGGTTTTCAACCTTTTTTCCAAATTGTCAAAATCAGTTTGAAGTCTAGGCTTGTCCTTGAAATTTTTTGCAGCCACTCCCAGTTTTTTGACCCTTCTAATTTTTACGGTTGTTTGATTCTATCATCCCAATGGATAAGGAAATTATTGCAGAAAGTTGGGCTTGAGGCTGAACCTTTTTCAAGACCACATTTAGGTCTTCCAACCTGACAGCAAACTACTGGTAACTACTTTTTGAGTACAATTTTTCAAGAGCTGTGCCACGTTTCATGAGCTTGCTTAGGAGACTGTCACCCAAGGCAATGCCAAAAAGCCCTCTGAATTCAGGACACATCATAACTGCTGCTGTCCCATAGCTGCCAGGTCAGTTACCCTGCCAAGGAAACTAAAATTGCTTGATGTGGCCTGTTCTCAGCGAATCTGTTGGCTCTTTATTACCTTGTTATTTGCCAGGTGCTTATAAACTGTTTAGCAAATTATTGTTTTTAGGTATTTCTGTGTGACTGGTGTCACTTGGTACGGCTATGCTGAAGGTAATGAACAGCAAGTCAATGCGTTGGGTTTGAAAGGACTCGCAGAAGGGCTGTTTCATGACTGGCTGCAGTGTGTGGGTGGCAGCTCTGACTCTGGCTCTCTGTTTATTTGAATTATACATGTTGCTTTGCACTCTTCTATCCTTCTTTGCAAAACGCAGCGTTATAATAATGTCCTGTTACAGTGAGCGCTCTCCTGCTAGGATTGCTCTTTCCTTTTGTTAAATCTGTTTTTGATTCCACAACACTTTTGCGTTTTAGTCAAATTTTGAATTTGACTCATCTTTAAAAGGACGCTCATTGTTACTTTGCTACTAACTGGAAATTTTTTGGAATCCACTTCTTTTGCTTTTGTAGTATTGGCGGCATGGACAGTTTTCCTTGGTCTTACATTTTTGGATGCTGTAATTCTGCTAAAAGGGAAATCCCTAATAGAAATTGTGTGTTACTCAGCTTGAGAATAAGATTTGTTGGTTTTTTTTCCCTGAAGTAAGGAACTGACAACATAGAATCATAGAATGGATTAGGTTGGAAGGGACCTTGAAGATCCTCTAGTTCCAGCCCTCCTGCCGTGGGCAGGGACACCTCCCACTAGACCAGGTTGATCAAAGCCCCATCCAGCCTGGCCTTAAACACCTCCAGGGATGGAGCTTCCACAACTTCTCTGGGCAACCTGTTGCCTTACCACCCTCAGAGTGAAAAATTTCTTCCTAATATCTAATCTAAATCTGCCTTCTTCCAGTTTGAAGCCATTCCCCCTTATCCTGTCACTACATGCCCTAGTAAAAAGTCCCTCCCCGGCTCTCCTGTAGGCCCCCTTTAGGTACTGGAAGGCAGCAATAAGATCTCCCCGGAGCTTTCTCTTCTCCAGGCTGAACAGCCCCAACTCTCTCAGCCTGTCATTCTAAACATTTTGGCATCCTAAACCTCTCTAAAAATAACTTTTGTAAGTAATTCAGTAATGAAAAAGATTCTTAAAATGATATTTCTCTGTGTGAAACAAGATCATCTTATTTGGACTATATTGAGTTGGAAACGGAGTTTCTTTTCTGCTATGACCAGAGTGTATTATAAATGTGAATTGGCAAAATGTGAATTAAATTTTGTGTAAGAGACTTTTTTGTTATGTAAAGGAAATTCCATTCTGGCATTTAACCTACCTGTTGTGTCCCTGTTGAACAGCAAATATTGTTTATGTTCAATTTCTCTTGTCAGGGATCTTTTATTATTATTATTTGTATAAACACAACATCCGCTGAAGCTTGTGTTAGTTTTTCTTGGGGTGTTTTACTGAGCACACATGCAATTGGAATCGAGCTTTTTTCACATATGAAATTATAGCCATGAGCCAAGTCATGAATTTTACAGAAACACTCTAAACAAAGTTTCTTTCTAATGATCAAAATATTTTTGCAATTTTTTAAGGAAGTAAATACATGAAAACAAAGTTAAAATCTTGTTATTAGATGACTAGACATTGCCAATGTCTTTCTGAAGTTGTGCCTGTCTTAGACTAAAAGACAGAACAACCATGGCCTACAGGGAATATTCTTCATCTCAGTGTCATCAGTTGCATACTGCCTATGGCAGAATCAAAATTTTAAGAATCTAGCTTTTCTGTGTGTGTGTATATATATAGTGAAAGGTGATTAAGAAATTACCTTGTGTAGTTCTTACGACCCTTTGTCCATATGGCACTGCACACAGATGATACCCTATTATCATTGTGAAAAGAGCAGATGGGCTGGTTCCTTCTGAACAACAGTAATTCACCGTGTTTCTTTGACTTTTCCCCTATGACATTTGTACTAAAAATGGTGTCCTGGACTAATAAACTTGGGGCCAGACAGATCTACCTACACAAACTTACACCAAAATAAGTTCTGGAAAATGTTTTATATTTATAAGTAACAAATGGGGAATTTAAAACTAGCAAAAATGATGTTATCAAACTACATTTCATGCTTATAGATTTATTGCAGTTTCCATTACAAATGCATTTTTTTAAAATGAAAATTTAGAAAAAATCAATACAATCTACAGGAGAAAAAGGTAAACCCTCTTTCTTTAAAAACTTGCTGCAATGGCATGTACTTGTACAACTGACAAAAGCAGGGAAAGGGAGGAGCAGGGCTGGTACTGACCCTTAGTGTAAGTTTGTCTTTCTCTCCTTGGTAAGAATGGTGAATCCCCATCTGAGGGGGGACAAATCCTGACCAATGGCAAGGAAGTGAACTGCAGGGCTGTCTCCTGCATCAGGTGCTGTAAGCCAAGTTGGAGCACCAGAACTGGAGACATCTTAGTTTCTGTTACTTTGTGCAGGCTTCAAAGAGCTTCTCTCTAAACACTACACAAAACATATTTTTTTAGTTAGCTGACTGATTTCTACCCTTTGAGACAACTGTGTGTCTTTCCAACATGGCAAACAAAAAGTTAACCTTTTATTTGCCCTAAATTAAACTTTTCTTTAAGGCCTGCTCTTATGTCACAGATGATTTCAAGTAATCCTAAGTGACTGTTTCACTGGCACTAATGAACCCCAGGAAAACAACTTGGTAGGTCGACACTTGGGTGCCTTTAATCAATGATGAGTTTGAAAATCCTGGTGATTAGGTCCTGTTCCACAAACTGTCAGTATCGTATTTGGAGTTGACATGCGTGTCACATGCTTTGGAGAATTGTAAGTGCAACTTATACCCATGATAGAAGGTTCTGTTCAGCCTTTTGGTCTTACGGACAATACTCCCTTGTGCTTGTGTGTGTGTATATATGGTTGTACATCAGTTTAATTTCTAGTGCAGTTTTCTTGGAAATCTCCCAATGGATTTCTTTCTTCAGGAAATAAGGTTTCAAAGACTAGGTTTAAAAAAAAAACAATGAACTTCTAGCTAAGACGTATATGTGAGAGAGGAAGAAGTTTTGCAGTAGGGTAAACCAGTCATCTGGAATGCAGGAGGCTCAGGTTCAATTGTTTTTACCAAGTTGGGGCCAAAGAATGCTGGAAAATGTGTCCAGCCACAAAAGGTCCCATCCCTTAGCACAAGAAACTTTTTTTCTCTGTTCTTTGATACAGTTTTGGGTGAATAGATGCCTGCTTTTATTTCTTCCTGAGGATATGAATAGTTAGTTTATTCCATAGAATATTTTATCTTCATCAGAAATAGTTGATATGGTTTCCTTTATAGCACTGAGCTGAAAAACATCATCTTGGTATGAACCTTTATATTTCTCTTGTGAATGATTAACTTGATTAAATACATTTCATCTCACTTTATTTCCCATTTATCATAATTATGCAGAACGTATTTTTAATTAGAAAGAGGGATCTTTTCTTGCTCGGATTCAGAAAACCCTCTGAAATCACCTACAGAGGTGGGAGCTCTTTTTCCTTCTGTTTGGATGCTGTTGCACTAAGTTTCAAATACTTCTCCCCAGCTGGCAATTCCCTTTCACAGATAAGGTTGTAAATGTCTCTGTTCTGTTTGTTTTCAGAATGAAAAGCCACTATGCGCTTAGCCCTTACAGGATTTTTTTAATGTGCCTTTGTCAGAGGTCCAAAATACGTTTGATTTGGAATTAAATAATTCTTGAAAGAAGTGAGACATTCACAGGATAAGTCAATTGTGTTGTGCTTCAAATGTGTATTCTCTTTTTGCTTCCAGATCATTTTTGGCCAAAATAACTTCTTTTGAGCAGATCCAAGAGCTCAGCGCTTTGCTAGGAATTAGTCTTATTTAAATTTCCATGCGTTATCTCACATTTCCAACCAGTAGCCATTTTTTTCATGCAGGATAATTCACCTGTTAGTTGACAGTATCTTACAGTTGCTTACCCTTACAAACAGAACAGTTCTGTGAGGAAGGAAATTTGTGTTAGCTACAAACAAGTAATTGAAACTACTTGTATGATGGTATTCACTTAGAGAAGAATATTTACTTTCCTAATGTCAGAAGATGTTCCTCATGCTTATGCTGCAGAGGTGGTAATTTTGAACTCCCAGTGCACTGCTTATGCTGGTTTACGCTGGTATGTATTCTTGCCCTTTGTTAGGTGAAATTGCTTGCACCTTAACCCTGCTCGCATATTGCTATACTGAGATCATTGGGAATTATCTGACTGTTCATATACACATTCGTAGTGAAGAGTCCTGTGAGTTGTGTTGGTTTGGGATGTTGCAATGAAACCTTTTTGTCCTTCACTTTTTAACTAGACTTCAGTTAAGCACCTGAGTTTCAGTAGCAGGAGCACAAAAGTATACTTTTTGAAGAGGAGCAGTTTGGCAGGCTGAGGGGAATTTTTTCTTTTTTCCTTGTGATCAATGAAGATTTCAAAATAGAAAGTTCTGATGAGAACTGGCAGAAAAGATGTGTAAATCCTTATTTTGGATATTCACATTAAGCAAAGAAATGCAAGAAACAGAAGACTCACAGTAGGCAGTACAGGAAAATACCATGCCTCTAGGCAAACCAGCAAGGTCAACTTCAATCTGAACACAAGACTAAACTGCTTTCAGTCTACTGGGACCATATACAGGAATCTGATATTGTAATTTAACCATATTAAAAATGCTTAGTAATTTTTGGAATGCGTGAAGTAACTACATGAGCTCTATGCTCTGTTTACACTCTCTTGATTAACCCACCCAAAGGACTCTGTAGTGTACAAAGCTGCAGCTTCTGAGCCCTTGTTAGCATAATTTGTGTTAACTTTTAAGGGGGCAAGATGGGTAAGCAAGCAGAAGGGATCTGGAAAGTTTCTTTCCTCTCTCAAAAATGAGCTTAACATATCAAGGACAAACACTGTGGTACAGAAAGTTCTCAAAGTACTAAGTCCGGCTTAACTGACAGAACCTGGTCAGTGCGGTGGTTATAATGGATCTCTAAAGCCAGAAAACAAATACATCAACACAGTTGAAGAACAGTCTAGTACTTGTCCCGTATTTTTCATATGGGTGTGTTGAGAAAAGGGTACGTTAGAGTTGCAGATTCTGCAGTCAAGGGAAGGACCAAAGGAACACCATAGAGCCGATAATCATCATGGGATTCCCCTGAAGGCTGCTGTGGTTAGTTGAATCAAATTAATTTGGCCTGTTTGTGTAGTTGGGTGGATCAGAGCACTCTTGCCCATTAAAGAGTTTTGAGTAAAAAACCTTTGGTACGACCAGCAACCTTTCTTCCTGCTAAGTGGAAACAGAAACATGTTCTCTAACACAGAGATCCTGTTCCTACAGACTGTTGCAGGGCTGTCTAAAGGACGAATAGCTTGCAATAAACAAGTTAGCACAGATAGTGGAAGCAATATAGTCACATTATGATGACATTCTGCCCAGTCTAACATCTCCTTTCTCAGCAAAGCTGAGAATTAGCATTTATGGGATGCTAAACAAAAAATAACTATAAGGCACAGTTCAAAACTCTCCAAGTAGAACCTTTGTAGATCTCTGCAGCCTGTTGAAATACTTCCTAGGTCTTGGTAGAGTTCTGCCGTTAGCGAACCCCATTAGGGGATGTGGGTATCTAGCTGTAAGGATTCAACCCTTAAATCAGAGTCACCGTGGGAAAATGCAAATAGGAGAAAAAAGAAAATTACTCTTTCAAAATGGAAAAATCTGGTTTGGGTTTTTACTTAAGTCAAGGACACTGTTAAGCCTTTGTCAAACATCTCACGATGATTAAAATGTGGATAACTTTAAGAAAAAAGATTATTTTAGAATAACATTATAGCTGTATACACACCCATGTTCAAACTATATTCTCAACTGTCATTGCTGAGCAGTCCAAATGCTTTATTACAACCTTGTTATATAATTAGGTGAATAATTACATTACTCTAAGTGCCATCATGGTCTGAGAAATGAAACAAACAACTGCAAAATCACCTGTAATTATATAGTTCCAGCATGATTGAATATAATGCATTCTGTAAATGTAAAGTGAACTTTGTAAAATGGCCTAGTTATTACTTTAAAACTACCTGTATTATCTAAAAGGACGTGTTTGTCCCTCTCCTAATAAGTCTTTAACGGAAAGTTTATATTAACTGTGTTTGCTTTAAAAGTGATCCAATGACAATTTTTAACTAACAGACATGCAATAACTGAAATTCACCTTAACTAAGATAATTACTATATGCTTACTATGCCATTAAAATAGAGTGCATTTCATAAACGCATAATTATGTTGCAGTTTCTTTTTGATATGTTTCTGCTTAATAGTGGTGTGAGTATTGTAATTATCACCAGTTACTCATTTCTTAGTATTTCCTTGGGATTTTTTGGCATTTACTAATGTTCTATAATATAATGCAATACTTGTTCAATTAATGTTTGACAATTTTATATTTCCCTTAGTGAATACATATATATAGAGTGCTACCAATACAGGCTTATGGCTAATGGAAAATAGAATAAAATTGTAGTTGTTTCTTTTGAGCTGTTTGGAATGGTGTTTCCCTGAAACAAATACACGCTAATCTAAGATGAGATAATGCACAGAAATGTGCTTAGTTTAAAGCTAAAATACATCTCATTTTAAATGTGAGTGAAGGAAATCAAGCATCATCTCTATAAACTGAAGTCCTCAGTTTCACATCACATTGGAAAACAGTAGCTCTAGAAACAAACACACCCAGGAAGAATATTAACAATTTAAATGATCCTCAAATATTCATATGCTAGTGGTAACCATCCATTTTAAGTGCTTTTCTAACAAAGCAAGCAAACTATTCTGTTGTTAATTGGACTTTCATTATAAAGAAACGTACCCAGTGACACAGTTAATCAGCATGAGCACTGTGGGGGCTGGGGGAGGGGGGGGCGCTCGCTTAGACTTGTTCAGCCCCGGGCAATACTGTGCAGGACTGTGCAGCGCAGACCCCCTGCGGCACACCTGTACAGGGGATAGTGTTTGCCAACAGGAACACGGTAGTTAATATTTCTGAAGAGAGAAAATTACCCGTGGGAAAGTAATGGATGCATTAAAAGCTGCTCTTAAGATCCAGGATGCAGGACTGCATCTTGTGTCCAAGACAATCATTTCATGACTATCAAAACTGGGAAGAGAAGGGAAAACCTTGAGAGAAACCCAATGAAAGGGCAGTAGTCCCCAGCTATTCACCCAGGACTAGCAAGCGACTGCATTTACTAGTAAAGAAGAGGAGGGTATTACTGATAATTAGATCAACAATTAATAAGTTCCTAATATGGGGGCGATATGTAAGTAGGTCAGGAAGAGAAGTGATTATGCTGTTGTGCATAGTCAAGGAACCAATAAGTAAGCACGGGTTTACCCTGGAGGGAGAGGTTGGCGAGGTGCATTAGCTTTGGCTGCTGGAGGGGGAGTTCCCAGAGTATCTGGTATGATCACGTAGTCCTCTGCTAAAGTGCAGCCGCATCCACCCATGACAGTTATCTCTTTCAATGCCGTTAATATCACGTACTGTTGTAATAGCTGGGAAGGCGGGCTTGGGCCAGGCAGTGCTCTCTGGAGTTGTTAAGTTCAGTTTTATAAGATATTGCTTCAGTGAGAGAGGGGCAATTTTACTGGTTACAAAAGCTATGTAGTTTCAAAGAATGTAAAGGAGTTGCTGCAGAAAAAAAATCAGAATGTGTAATAGTACCACTGTCACTCAATAATTAAAAATAGGATAGAAGCGTTTATTTAGTATTTTCAGCAGAATGAGGCAGTGCATACTTGTGATTTTTCCATGTAAAAAACTGGCACGTACACTACACAGGTACTGGGAGGAGGGCTTAGGCATTGCTTCTGAAATGACTGAAGATACAGTGGTATAAAACTGCAATCATAAAAGTAAAGGTCCCAAATACGTAAAAAAAAAAAAAAATAGTATTTTTAGCAGGGATAATGCTAATTTTACAGACTGAAATAGCAACAGAAGCTCTGGAGCGTATACAAAAGTAGCTTGTCACACTTCTGAGGAGGCGGCATTACAGCTGAAAGAGGGACCTGTTGAATAAAAATAAAATAATCTAACAGTATCCATCTCAGAAATCCATGACTTTGCTAGAAGTAAGGAAGTTTTAGCAATGCTATCTCTAAGTCTTTGTCAATATTTTCCTAATTTCCAGGTATTAGGGGAAAGAGTCTTACCTATTTCTTTAAATAGGTAAGATACCAAGAAATGTAGAATAGCTGTTTGTGTTCATATTTGAAGGGGATATATGCAGATTTCTGTACATCAGCACAACCTCCTCAATAACATTTTTTGTTACCTTTTTGTCTTACTCCTACGGTATTGTCACAGAGGCTCGACAATAAACATGGTGCAGTGGAGGAGGATGTCAGATGTGAAGGCAGTCATTCCTAACAAAATTACATGGCATTTGTGGCAGAGTTAATGCAAATAAAAGAGAAGTATCTTAATATTAAAGCACGGCTCTTTGCTCTCCTTGCTGCCTTCTTGTTAATGGTGAATTCAGGTCTCCAAAAAGGGATGAACGGGAGCCGTGTTGCAGAAAGTCTGGCAGAACTTCTGAAGTTGTCGAACCCTGTGAATCCCTCTGAGCATTCTCAGATCCTGTAGTCAAAGAAGTAAGTTATTGCACACTAAGTTTAGAAAAGCTTCTGCATCCTGGGCAGCTGTTTGATGAGAGTTTGACATAACTCTTCCCAGTGTCTTTTCAGCTGTATCTGCTCAGAATGTCAGCTAGAGATAGTGGGATTTTTAATGGATTTTTCAGAACTTTTTTGTCTGATGTTTTGTGTTTGGGCTGAATCCTGGGGTGTTTTTAGGCAGTATCTGATAGTATCTGTGAAAAGAGACGTGTTTGTCAGCCTCACATAAGATGAATGGGATGTAGGAAAGAGGGAGAGCACTAAAACGGTACAGCTGTGTGAATGAATGATTTTCCAGCTTTGCTGGCAGCTTAAAAATGAACATAACATTGTTCAACATAAACATTATTCTGGGGTTGAACAAAACACTTCTTTGGTTATATAAGGTGCTGGTATAAATACATATGAAAAACACATCCGCCTTTCAGATTTCACAATCCTGTGAAAGCAAACTCAAACACCTGGGAAACTATTCTGGACCAATTTCAGAAAGCAAATGTCAAAAATATGAAATCTGAGACTATTTGAAATTTGAAAAGACAAGACTGGAGGGTGATCTCTAAGGCTAGAGGTGATGAAGCTCCCTTGTAATATTTGTCAGAGAACAATGAGCCCCCCAGTTTGAAAATTTGTGAAATAGATGAAGACTTAAAAGATAATTGTATCAGCATGTCTTCCTGATATCAGTATCTTCTTGCAACTATTGTGCCCAAAGTGCAGTTCTTGTCAAAATCTTCTCCCCTTACTAAATCAAATTATGAGGTCATACTAATAGCCTTTCCCCTGTTTATTTATAACATTTGAAAAGGTACATGTGACATGGTTTATTTGCCTTGCAGTACGAGCCACGCTTATTTCTATTTGGATATTTTAAAAAGTAAAAGGCCAAATAATAAA
The DNA here is from genome assembly GCA_008711295.1 of Anarhynchus alexandrinus. Lineage (NCBI taxonomy): Eukaryota > Metazoa > Chordata > Aves > Charadriiformes > Charadriidae > Anarhynchus > Anarhynchus alexandrinus. The sequence continues at coordinate 241,139 of VUYV01000085.1, read as the reverse complement.
TAAACAGAATTTAAATGATGTTTGGTTTTAATCTCAAATGTATATTTAAGTGCTTTTATTGTAGGGTATATATTCATTTGTAGTGAATAGCAGCATAACTATTACAACAAAGTCATACAGTACAGTAATATATTCACCAAATTTTACAGCTGCCCTCGGCTACACTAACTTATGCAACCCTATCATATTTAATGAATATGTCTACACTCTGCCCTCATTTGTAGATTTGCTATTATTAAAGTTCTGTTAGAAAGCCAAAGCATCATATTATAACTTTTATGTTTTCCTGAAGTTTAAAAACAAAACCAAAGCCAATAGGTTCCTTTGCACCATTCCAAGTGGTTGGGTCATCAGGAATGTGCAAATGGCAGGGTGGCAGAGTTCTGTCATGGAGGATTGTCTGATTTTAAAACTGATATTTCTAACTCTGTTTGGATGAAAGAATCATTAAGATTTTGTCTACATGAGGATTCAGGAAAGCTTAAAACAAATCAAACCAAATTAGCATCCTATGGAGGCTTCTCACTTAAAAATAAAGTGACCTTAGCTCACTGTAGCGTCACTCTTCTTTTTTCCCCTTGCTTATTCTGTAGGGCTGTGCTCTCTGTATCTCTGAGAAAGACAGTCCAAGATAGTTATTTATTTCTCATGACATTTTCTAACACTTTGGATACTTAGCTAATGTACTTTAATTTTAGCTTATGCTCTTTCAATTAGTAAGACAAATTTCTTCTATTGCTCGTTTACCGGCTGTTTTCGTGCTGCACTCATTATCTGTCTTGTTCCACAGGAACAGACTTTTAAATTGGGAACGGGTCAAGAGAGCACACTCGAAATGACTTCTGACAAGCAGCTGACATTTTTCTGCACCTACGATGTTCTAATCTTCATGCTAATAAGGACATTTATTCTCATAGAGTTTAATAATTGTTGATGGCTTTAGAAATAAAAAAGTAGTACTTAAGCCATGAACAGTGTATGCTCCTGCGGCATGTAAGCTCAGTGGAGTGTCACACAGCACTTCTGAAACTGAAGGCTATGCATGTCTTTAATGGAAAATTTTAATTAAAAAAAATGGAAAAAATCAAACAATGCTTTTTATAACTAAGTATCTTAGAATTAAAATATATTTTTTTATTCATTAGGGAAGCATATTTAAAAATGAGAACAGTTAAATCATGTAACTTTTTGATTTTGGAAATTTGATCAAACATGCCGTTTTTATTATTTTAAATCTTTGTGGGAAATGGCATTTTTAGAAGTGCTTGAGGGGCATGAAAGGAAGAATGCAAGCGGTAATAATATTAGATTACATCACAGAAATCTAAGCACTAGGTTGCTACATCTAGTTTTTCAGCATTGAAGCCTGATCTAATATTTGTAATGGATATTTGTGTGGTTCCTCAGTAATGAGATGATTTAGTGAAGCCTATGTATGTGTAAAGGTTTTGGGGTTTTGTTCTTTTTTTTTGTTCTTTTTTTTCTTTTGTTAAAGGTGAGGGATGAAAGGAAAAAAGAAGCCTCTTGTTTAGAATATGCTATCTGAAATGGTATTTTTGTTGGCTCGTGAATGTGGAAAAAGAATTGGAGCAAAAAACTTGTATCATTGTTAAATTAAATGAATAGCTTAAGAATTTCAGAACTAGTTTATGTCTAATAATAGTAACATTTTTGGACCTTCAAGGCGAATTTGGCAAGCCATCAGCTGGCATCTTCATACTGACTTAGGCAATTAAAACCCAGCAACTTGACTGTTGCAAGTAACCAGCATCTCTTGGAGGTTTTGGCCATGTGTGGTGTCAGGTATTTGGTACTCGTGTTGGCCATTTCACTTCTCTTTAGGTGTTCGCTTGTAATGCCTGCATTTGAAAGTGGTGGTTCATGTTTAAACATGATTTCTGATTACATCAGTTGACCAATGGGGTTTTTAAAGGTAATATGATTTGTGACCAAAGAGGCTTCTGTTAATTATGGCTCAGACCTTCAAAAGTAGATGCCTAACAATACAAAAAAAACCAAACGCAACCCAAACCAACCAACCAACCAAAAAGCCAAAGAAATATGGGCTTAATTTTATTCCTTCTGAAGTAAAGAATTGAATAGGTTCACTACTACAGAATGTTTGCATGGAGTTTCTGCGCAGATGAAATCCAGCTGCTTTCGTGTAGTCGATTGGGCTGGTGCTGAACACGATGGCAGATCTCAGGACAAAGGAGACAGGGAGAGGACAGCAAGGGGGGGACGGGTGGGATGGTGAAAGATGCGCCACAACGGCACTGTGCTGCTTTGCAGCCCTTAATAGATTGCTGCGCACAGTGTGTCATTGTAGTTACGTATTTCAGAGTCTTGCCACGTGTTTCTACAGCGTACAATAGATTTTTACCACACTCGTGTTCAGCAGCCCTCGGTAGCAGTCCAGGTACCTATATCTGCAAATACTTTTGTTCCTGAATGGTGCCTTCTGCCTTTCTCCTACTGATGCACTGCTTCCAAAAGTACCTTTATGCAGCGACAGTCAGTGAAATCCACAGTACTTACATCTAAATTAATGTTCTATTGCACTAAATTTACATCAAACACAACCTTGTTTCCAAATAACCATTTCACTCCAGGCTTGTATGTAAACATTTGTGTGTGGGTGACTATATAGATATATATTTTTAATTTTCAGCAAAAGGAAAATATTATTTTCAAGCACTACGTGGTTATCCACCTATGACTCTTTGCATGAATGATTTATGTTCTATATACGCACAATTTAGATGTAATTTATATGGAGAAGCCATGACGGATGCCCTCTGTGTATATTACACAAAATTGGTATCTATCAAGATTGAATGCTTGGCACACAACAGGGCAATTGCCAG